>SNQJ01S0042461.1:3531-31107 GCA_010110895.2 Picea sitchensis
TTTAAAATGTAGAAACCTTGGCGAATCTTACTAATCCTTCATATGCCAACTATAAATGTTTGGCGATATTTTTGTAAAAATATTCAAATTTCTAAGGATTTTATATAGTTTTTATAAACTTTTGGCGATTTTTAAGGTAAAATGATTTTATCCTATAGAATTTGGGCGAATCATTTTTAAAATAGAGAATCTCGTTTTTGGAAAAACCATGGAAAATTAGCCCATGAGAGAAATTTAGCCCCTAAAATCATCCATGATATCCATTCTAGGATTCCCTATCCCTTCCATTGAATTCAATGGGGAAGGAAGATTTCATGGATCATGAAAGTAAGTCATTCAAGATGATGACAATTGAAATATTTTAGCCCTAGGCTGGTTGGGGACAACCAATATAAACTTGACATAACTAGAAGGTGGTGGGTAATCAAAAGTACCCATCAATGATGGACACAAACCAACCCCTAAGTTGATGGTGTCGGGATGAGTATTATCAATCATCGAGATCGTGGATGCCCCCGATGAATGGTCAAGATGGGAGAAATACAATTGGTCAATGTTCACAATCTGACCCTTGTGTGGAAAAGACAAGACATGAAAAAATGTAGCAACCACCTCATGCATTGCATAAGTCCAATTCCTCCCTAACAATAGGTTCTAGTCGAGAGGTGCATCAACCACTTCAACTTCGACACACATGATATTTCATCCCAATTGCACGAGGAAAGAGGGAATGATTCCATGTGGTCTCAACGATCGACCATTGAACGTCATAAGAAATGTAGGCGATGGAGAAAAAAAGAGTTGGTCAATGGCCTTCCAACACCAATGACATCATGCAAGTTGAGGAATCCTCGTCGACCACTGTATGAAATATGTTCTGAGTAAAATATTTTGTGGTGTAAGCCACTACTATATGAAACACAATGTGGTAAGGAAGATGAGGTTTCAAGTCGGTTGGATCAAGAACAATCGCTCTTGGGTTACAAGTCTCTGTTGATACCAAGGCGGATAAAAGAGCCTTTCTCTGCGAAGGGAAAATTTTGAGGACTTCCAAAGAAGTCATTGCATAAGGGGTTTGTGCCAAATCTTCCACAATACAGTAGTTCTTGGCATCCCTCGTGTTCAGATTATGAGAAGCTTTCTTGAACGTACCTTTCAAGATGCATGTCATTGTTTCGCCTGTCGTATTCTCAATCTGGAGAGGAATCGATGGGTTTGTAGCTTCTTTTCCCTTTTTAACAGATTCTAGCATTCTGTAATCTCGAGCCTTGGTCGCTATATTAGCCTTGAATTTAATGATGTAAACATTCATAGCCAGATTATTACTAGTAGACGCGAGGGGTCCCTAACTACTCCCTTCCGCACTAGAGGATGTTAAATCTTGAGCCATGTCTTTCCCACATGGAAATGGGTTCGTCAACACAACAGACTGTTGTTGCACCAATAGCTTCTGAGCTTCCACAAGTCAAGGGCACAGATGAGTCGGGTGGTCTTCTATGCAAAGGTTACATAGATACTTAGACTTTCTCTTCTTCATTTTCCCCCCGCCAGCATTGTTAGTAGATTTTTCTTCCCCTTTACCCTTCTTGTTCCATTGTTTCTTCTTTCCCTTAGGCTAGTGGTTGGACTTAGGGTTCATCAACTGCACATTGTGTATTTATGACTTTTGCGTAGGGGGAGCAGCCGAACTTGAGGTCTGGATGGACACATCCTGTTGTATCGACAATTGTTGCAATTGATTCAACAATAGATCAGTGGAATTTCCTTGTGTTGAGCCCACAATACCATTGGCATGGGGTCCATACTTTTTCTTGGCCTTGTTGAGGATAAACAGTGGTGCATCCAACAAAATCTCATAGAGCATGTCAGACTGAGAGTAGATCAGTTCAATATGTTTCACTCTCATTATCACCTTCTCTTCTGAAAATACTCCAGAAGTTTCTACGTCCTTGGAGATGCAAGGCACCAAAGACTTCAAGAACCATTCTAGCAATAAATATGTAGGGACCTGGAACATAATCAATCTCTTTTGATGCCGCCATTCTTGGATATGATCGGAGATATGTTCGGCCTTGGTCTACTCAAATTTGGCCAGCAATTCGGTGCCGACATCGTATCTCATGGGTAATTGGAAATGGTTCAAAAATACCATCGCCAAGTCATTGAAGTAAGAATACCTCGAGTAGTTGAGCTCAATATACCATTTCACGGCACCCCCAATAAGAGTGCGTTGAAAAAGGAGAAACTAGACAGATTCGTCTTGCAGTGAGTTTGACGAGCACCATAAGTGAAAGGTTGTCACGTGATCACTTGGATCTTCGCTAGGCTTGCCTTCAAATTTTGGAATATCTGATGGAAACTTAGTTGGTATGGGGGGCCAACATGGATCATGACAAATTGTGTCATTAATAAATATTAACAAGTCTGGAAGATGTAGTGTTTCCATAAATGGTAGTTTAGGTTGAGTACTATGTACGGGAAAAGAGGGTTCTGGAGTTTGAATGGCACCAGGTTTCCAAAAAAAGTTGGACTATTGGCTAGAGTTTTGTTAGAAACTGTGGCCATGAACAACGTATGGAAACTACATTTGATGGGATATCATCGGTTGACTCCCATAATTGGACAACATGGATTTCACGGGGATTGCTCCCTACAGTGTGTTCCAAGGATTTTGGAAGGGGATGCCCTCAGCCGAACCAATAGGTATAGGCACGGATCCCTGCCTAGGGTTTCATTGAGCATGGAAGGGGTTTCCCCCCACATCCATTGTGAGGGAACTGATCCCTGTCAAGGATTCCAAATCCCCTGAGAGGAGAAAACTCTTGTCATTGTTCCCTGTGAAGGAATAGTACCCTGTACGGTGTTTTGTTTCCCAAAACCAGGGTTTCCTCTAGTGGAGATGACAACCAAATAAAAAGTGTTGTTCCTAAATGTGCCAAACAAAGAGAATGACATATATCCCACTGGTGTTGTGTAAGACGAAGGTTCTAAAATTCTTTCTCCAAACAAGATGTAGTTAACATTCATCCCGATGGGTTGCTAGAAAGAACCACTGAGCGAGGGGGATGAAGGAGGTATATGACCCCCACCATAAGGATAGAATTAAAGTGGACTGAAGTACCCCTTGTATACCCTTGCATAAGAGCATTTGAGATCCCTGCCCCTAGACCCATGCTCTGTAAGGTGGAGTAGGTAAGGACTGAGTTCGAATCGAAGCCAGGCATCACATATCAGAATGGAGGGCCCTTCACACTCTATGTAAATGGAGCAATGGTCGTCGCCAATGAAGGTATCAGACCATTTCCCGAGGTAAAGGGATTCAAGACCATTATGGTTTGGACTAGTGAAGGTGGGATAGGAGGCAATATTCCCCCTTTGGTAGTTGTCGAGACAGGAGTATGATGACTCCCAGACGAAGTAGCAACATTTGCTTCCATTGCCACTTTTAAAAATAAATAGCACTCGGAAGGTGTCACCTCAAGAGGGACAACTTGTACTAAGATTAGCACTGACAAGTCATTAATTGGAGGGTTGGTGGGCCTGAGAGCTTCTGCCCCAAGTTCAGAAACAGTAGATTCCTCTGGATTTGAATAGTCTCCTCGCGGAGTAGGCTCGGGCACAATTTCTTGCATCCTAGTCACTTCGAATGACCCTTCTTTGTCAAGTGTTCATCGTAACGGTGGCAGAGGTGGCTCCAATGAAACCGTAGGTAGGCCCTGCAGCCTTCGTGACTGACAAAGCTCTTGATATTTCAATTTTTGAAAATATCAATCGACATAGTAAGGCTTAATTAGTGTTTAAACACCAAGCACACACTAAACAAATTCCTATAAGACAAATCAAGGAGTCAACTATATAGTAGGAAGAACAGTTACCCCAGTCAACACTAGATAAACTAGCCGGTGCAAGTACAAATCAAATACGGAAGAACCCTCTAGGTATACTCTGTGAAGCGTGACTCGACGTCTACCCCAGGTACCGCAGTATACCCCCACAATCACCTGTGTAAGTCCCTAGAATATGGGAAACTAAGTTTCTAGCTCGCAGTCAGTCACCAGGTGGGTACAATCGACAATCAGGTGGATCACAATGAGTAGGATAACAAGTATGAAACATATTGAGGGTATCGAGATCAAGTGGTCCAAAAGACAACATAGGATCTCGAACGGATTCGAGGTCCACAAAGATCCATAGGAAAATTAAGTTGGTAATACTCCCAAGATAGATCCTCAATATGTGTTCCCCACTACGTTCAGTCTGGATTTGGAGGGGTTATCCCCGCTACCTTTCCTCACACGACCTTGTGTTTAGCCCCTGTGTTAGAGGGGGGTCATGGATAAATTTTATGACAATGGACATAAACACTCCCTAACTGATACTCCAATGTTTGATTTAATGGCCTTGAAGAGTTTCCTCTCCAACCTAATTCAAGGCCCTAACCCTAACTAGTTGGTTGACCCTACAAAGAGAAAAAGTCTAGTTTATTTTAGATTAAGTGTTCTTTTTAAAGGCTTTATTTACTCACGAGATATGGTGGTGAAAGTAGTGGTGTTATAAGAGACAAAAAGAGGAGAAAATGCAAAAATTGAATGCAAAATTACTTCTAATCCAAAAGCAAAGTTTCATAACTAACTCTTTGTAACCAGGGTTCAGAATGTAGGCATAGAGAATAATCGTCTAAAAGCTATTTAATTCTCTATACTTCCCCAAACATATCAAAACTAATATAAAGAAAGAAAAGAGAAAGGAGATCGGGTAACTATACCTCTAATCCCACATCTGGGGATGATCTCCTCGTGCTTGGAAGTTCCACTGACTGCATGCCTCCTCCCATGGATGACCTGCATCCAAAGGTTGGCAAACAGAGAAATACAAGAATGTGATTCCATATATAATTTAGGGTTAGATGTTAGAATGTCAAGCATAAATCAAATAAAATTAGTCAAGACACCATCATTTGGGATAGGAGAATGTAATTCGTTTATTCACAACACAAAGATTATACATTTACAATATAAGTCGGCCATCGTTCCATGAACCCGGTCCAAGCTCCTCTTCACCATGCTCCAAGTTCACCTTGTAAGAACTTCTCTCAACTTTCTAATATCTTCTATGGAAGGGAATGGGTTAAATGGAGGAAGAAGGGGCTAATGAGGGAATGTTGAGGCAATTTCTCACAAAATGAAGCAATATCTTGGGCAAGGTGGGGAAGTGAAATCGAGCAGAGTTTCACTATTCTTATGCTTAGGTTAGAAATGAGACCCCAACACTTCCTTTTATATGCCAAAAGGATGGTTATTCAGTTGGGTGATGGGATACAACAATTGGATTAGTTGGGAAACCTCCAATATCCTATGAATTTCAATGAATTCCTTGCAAATTTTTATTTTTTGCCACTTTTGCAAGCATACACGGGCTGTAATGGTGCAACATGCATATGTACGCTAGTTATAGTGGTGAAACAATCATATGTACATGGGCTGTAATGGTGAAGGGTGTGTATATATTCTAAAAATTGGTTTTTAAAGAAGATCTTCTTAGCAGTGCTTTGGCAAATAATTCAAGTAAGAGGGCCAAGGCCATATATGCATGTCTAGGGAAATTTAGGGCTATAACAAATACTATACATGCTCCTTTGGAATAGAGAAAAAATCCTTTATCTTATTTCTGAGACATATAGGGTTTCAGGCGAGCGCCATTCACCCATCCTGGCCGCAACATACCATCCAGTTGCATGATTTTTCTTACTCTAGAAGGTCGGATCTCCGCAACTATAAATGGTCCCAACCAATGCATGTGCAACTTGCTTGGATGTTTCTGGTACCAACTATCATAAAGTAGGACCTTATCTCCTTGTGCAAATGATTTGTTCCTAATGTCTCTGTCATGCCAAGATGTTTTCCTTTCTTTCTCAACTGATTGATGGAAGTCTACTAAAAACTTGGTCTCTTCAAGTTCTTTTAATTCCATGAGCCTCTACGCAACTAATTCATCCTCTTTCATGTGTGTAATCTATGCAATATATAGAATCAGAGTAATGAATTATGTAGCTACTGTTAGCACCACCATTTTTCTTTCATTTAGAGTCAGTTTTCAGTCGGGCTATGTCCCATGTGTCCAAACATGTGAATTCAAGTATGTAACAGTGAAGGGGTCGAAGTTAGCAAGTGGTCGCTTGGACCTTGGAAGTAGCAAGGGATGTCACATTCAAAACATACATGAATGGTAGGGGTATGTGTTCCCAGAAAGTTGGGTCCTATCAAATTTTGTGTCTACGTGCTCCAGGTCGAGTCAAGTAGTTAATGGAATTCGCGCCAACAAGTGAAAGAACAATTATCATCTCATTATGAAGGCCGAGGGAATGAAAAATCGCGATGTTCGTATAATGTATTCCATGTGGCCCTTATTTCCTGTACCGTACACATGGGGATGTGCTATCGCAAATATGCAATTCGATTTGAAACATCTAGTTTCCATGAATTCATTGTTCCTTGGCATGATTCCTCCTTCTACCCGATTTGTTATAAATCCCAGAGATCCTGCACCCATGTTATTTGCAAAATCAGATTCAGGCTTTGTCTATAAGTCTTCTCGTAGGCACAGGTTGATTGAATTCTCCATATTGGGCATTCGTCAGAGTCACCATGCATAGGATAAACACTGGTCGCGCCATGGCGATCTCTCAAAGAATAAATAAGGGCACACGAAGTGGAATAATTTCCAGACACGAAACCCAAAGTGATTGGGATTAATTATCACTCACAACAGGCATCCCCAAGGATAAACGAGGGATTTTTCTTTACCCATGGGAACGATGACTTCACACCCTACAAAATTTGGAATGGAAGGAACTGCGCAGGAAGGAAGGATAGTGGAAGCCCTGTCTCCCCAACAATGGATACCTTGGAGAAGGGACAGACCAAGGAAGAACAAGGAAGATGGGGAAACTCGAATCTTAGATGAGCCACATGCACAACCAATCATTGAACAATTAATTATGTGCAACATCCGTTTGGAGTCTTTGGAAGGTACCAACCGAGAAAGTGGGAGCAGAGCGAGGAGGATGGATGTCGCAGGTACCAATAGTCAGGAAACATCTCAGTAGTTGAAGCAAGCAAAGCTAGCCATTATCAAACTGTACGAAGAGAATAGAGAGCTGAGACAACAGTTGGTGACAAAGACCACAGAAGCATCAACAACATAAGGTCACGAAGGGAATGTGATGTTGCCAAAACGACAACTCAAGGAGGCACAAGATAAGATTGTATAGCTTCATGAAGCTCAACAGCTGGTGGAAGAAAGGTATGCCAAACACCCGAGAGAATGTGAATCAACCGAAGAGATAGCTCGCACAACTCTCTCCAGCGAGAAAAAGAAACAAGATTAGCCTATTCTATTCTTGTATTCGCAAACAGAAGGCAAAATCTTGACAATTTTGAAGGAGACATTTCGCAATTTTAATAACGACCATGACCATTTTCAGCCACTCGCTGCGCACACTTCCCCCAACAAATGAGCGCACGGCAGAAAATCAAAGTTGTTACCATAGACATCATGACTCTTATGGACACTTGTCCACCCATATACCTGATCGACAACTGAATCCCCGTGGTAGATTACAACGATCATGATGTAGCCAGATGTATCTTTTGTCTATTTTTGGAAAATGTCATGCGAAGAGTTTTATAACATAGAACAATTAGTTCCCTAGTTTATAGAGGTAGTAGTTATGAGAGTAGGGTAGCCCAAGCAACGCCCTCATTTATATATTTGATATTTTCGATGTAAGCTAGGTTGGTTGGAAAAATGGTATAGATAGTAGCTATTGCATGTAATTTGAGTTCGACCGAAGCTTAATGCAAAAGTCTTATAATTTTGATGAAAAGATTCTAATTGTAGTAGTTGCATGTATTGTTTCCCCTTTCTTGCGTACGTGCTTCCTGTTATATTTATTCATATATTTTTTCGTCTAATTCAGAATGAATTTTTGAACCTATGGATTCGCTGCATAGCGTCCCTTGTACGTGCCATTTAGACAAAACATTTTCTTCAAAAAGTTAACTCTGAATTCGCCCGCCACGGTGCTCCGAGTTACCTCTTGTAATTTTGTCTCCGCCACACATTACTATTTTGCACTGAAGACTGTTGCTCGCTTATCATTTATCCTCTCAAAGTTCAGTCATCGAGTCATTTATTTCCGTTGTTTCATTGAATCGACTCCATATCCCAAAGTCTTATTTTCTTGCGCCGATATAACCAGAACCCATTATATCAAAGGAGTTAAATATAGCCACTTCTTCAAATCCATATCCTGCACAGAGACAGAGTCTCCTGAGAGATCCCTCTCTAGGAATGAAAGGCTAGTTTTGGGCCTCAAAGTTGGTTGAAAAAGTTAACTTCATCATTTTTTATCAGTTAAACAGATTTATGGAGTGTGAACATTCTAGCGTCGTTCTCGAGGAAGAAATTGAATATATTTTCCCTGGGAGAATGACTAACATTGTAGTTTGAATCCTGAGGGTAACAGAGGGACAAACATCCACACTGAATGAAACCTTTACCCTGGCGACTCTAGTCAAAAAGACCAGTAGAATCAAGTAGTGCAGTTCAGGAACCCTAGCTCTGAAGACAATATATACCAAAGCAAATCCTAACCCAACCCCTATGAAGCTTGTGTATGACCCTGAGAATATTTTGTGCAAGACTAGAGAGAAAGATTATGATCCGTTCTATTTCCTAGAGAGAAGTATGTCCTTACCAAAAGACGGCATGCAAAGCATCAATGACCTTGAGTTTGACGTGTTCTTTGAACAAACCCTTTTCAGGTCTAAGTCGGAAACCAGCTTGGACGAGGTAGTTTTTGACCAAAAGATATTCCAAGCCCTAGTGTCTACTAATATCCCTTAAAACCCCAACCCTCCTAGATCCATGGCTTCCATATTTGCCCCCCTCATTCTGTCAACCCAACTAGATGATCTACCCCAAAATTACAGCCAGAGGATTAAGATCTACGATGTTAAAGGGAGCATTTTGGACCTGAAGTATCTAAATTGGTTCAATGATTTATTCAACCTAGAAGAGGTAGACTACACAGACATGAAAATGAGGTTTTTCTCACAGATTTTTGCAGGGGAGGTGAGGAAGTGATTCAAATCCCTACGAACAACAAGTATTCAATACTTAACTGCATTTGAAATATCTTTCATCAACAGATGGGGAGACAAGAAGAACCCCTTACAGTTGTTAACGGAGTACAATAATATGAAGAAGGCACTAAAGGAGACGGTGTAAGAATTCTCAGCTCGTTTTATGAAGGTTTATAATTCGATTCCTGCAAAAGTCCAGCCACCTCCTAGGGGTGCGCAGTTGCGATACGCTGACTCTTTTGACAACGACTTCACTCTGCTATTGAGAGAAAGAATATCAAAAACCTGGATGTGATAATGAGCAATCTGATCAAAGTTGAGGTAAATACGATGGTGTCGGGGAAGATCAAATAGAGATTCAACAGAGTTGGTAAGAATCCCCAAGGAGACGTGCAACGATCAACGTTGAGATCTGCAGATGACAAGTTCGACTTAATGATGAGAACCATGGAGAAGGAAATGGAGAGGATGTCTGTGGGAAATAGACCCATTGACCGAGAACAACATGGCCCCTAGCCCATGAATCAGAACCTTAGGAGGGTTCAGGTCCCTCAGATCAGATAGAGGGAATAGAGGGAGCAGAGAGATCAAGGCAACCATAAGACAAGGCCTCCGTTCCAAAACAACTACGCGGATGAAGACTTTGATCATATGTTCAAATACCAAATGCATTTTTTCAATGACAAGAACCCGTGCGTGTTCTTGACAAAGAAAGAACGTGATCGATACATGAGTAGAAACAACGATTTTATGTTGGAGATAGACGATGCATGGTTTGGGGAAACTGATGATGCATTGTCCTGGGAGATGGAAGAGTTCAAAAAAGGATATTAGAATTCCATCATGTAGTTTCATAAAAGATACAACCTTAGGAGAAAGTAAGTGTCTATCGAGCCTCAACAAATGAATCACATAAGGAAACCTCAGATGGACACCCCTTCCACAATTCGATCGAAGCCATAAAACGTGACCAGGGATGTGACGGAGAAGGAAAATTCGAAGGAAGAGGCCCCAAAGAAAACTTCGGAAGCAAGCCAAGAAGTGAGTGGAAATGAGGTAGAGAAAGTTTGTCCCCCTTTTAACATTGAGCATGAAATGGCTAAAATCAAAATATTTGTCCCGTTCAACGAACTTATCAAAAAGGGTGAGTATCAGGAATAGATTATTAAAATGCTGAAAATGGGAGGGACCCCCGATACTTTGAATATCCAAGACGATCACCCTGCTATTCTATTTTTTCCGCACGTTGAGGAGACAAGTGATACTAAGGACGTACCTTTGTTCTATGTTAGTCTGAAGTTTCATGATATGACCCTTCATAAAACCATGCTATATTTCGGTACATCGCACAACCTCATGCCAAAGGTGATCATGGATGAACTGGGTTTGGATATCACTAGACACTACAAGGACCTTTTCTCTTTTGATTCGAGGAAAGTTAAGTGCTTGGGTCTCATCAAAAATTTGGTTGTGTCATTGGCCCAAATTCCTTCAAAGAATATGGTTATGGGCGTGGTCGTGGAAGACATACCCCATAAGTTTGGAATGTTGCTATCCATATTGTGGGCTATGAAGTTAAAGGGGACCCTGCAAATGGACATGTCATACGCCACCATTCCTATATTTGGCCAGGAAAGATGATTGTACAGGGAAGTTTTGTTGAAATACATGGTAAGAAGCAAAACTTATCCAAACAACCACCCCATATACGCCATTGACACTGAGGTTGGTTCTTCTATTTTCTACAATGACTTGAGTTTCGAAGAAGAAGAGCCGACAACCACCATGAAAACTGATGAGGAAACCATGTGGAAAGCAGCATAGTGCACTGACCTAAAAGACCACATGGAAAATGAGATATGAAACATGAGTTTTGATGGAACTGTTAGTAAGGATGGAGCAGGTGTCGGCGTATGGGTAAACCCCCCTGAAGTGGGCACAAAGTTGCACTCATACAAGCTCATGTTCGAATGCACAAACAACATGTCTGAGTATGAGGCACTGATTATGGGCCTGAATGTGTTGAAATAATTAGGCACAAAGAGAATAGTAGTGTGTGGAGACTCACAATTGGTCATAAACTAGGTTAAAGGCATATATCAAAAAAATCACCTCAGGCTAAGAGCATACAGAAACTTGGCGCTGGACCTTCTCGAGGATTTTTCAGAGTATGACATATCTGCTATCCCAAGGGAGAAAAATCAAATCGCCGATGCGTTGGCCACCTCGGCCTCAGTTTTTAAGATCCCCATCTTCCCAAACAAAAAATTTGATATTGAAATCAAACACAGGCCGACAGTGCCTGATAATATAAAATACTGGGAGGTGTTTGAGGACGACAAGCAGGTAGAAATATTTCTTCAGATGAGCGACAAGTTCACTAACACAAACATTGATGAAGAATGTTGTTGCGACAAATATGGGAGCGTGGATGCGTACATTAATGACGACCCTTTCCAGAATCAGATCGCAGAAGGGACATAATACAACTGAAAAGTAACATCATTCTAAAGGGGTTAGTTCCACTGGAAAATATGTTTGATGAAAATGACTTGGCCAAAAATCCCAATATCACTACAAGCGAAGAGGACGTGGAAGAATTCAACATTGGGACTAAGGAGAACCCAAAAATGATAAAATTGTAAAAAACGTTCAGCCCAGAGGTCATGCACGACTATGTCAAGATCATGAAGGATTTCCCCGACGTTTTCACATGGAGCTATGATGATTTGAAGGTGTATGCCACTGAAGTAATCCATCATGTCATCCCTCTCAAAGAAGACCAGAAGTCGTTCAAACAGAAACTGTGACGGATAAATCCTCTGCTACTATCGTTGATCGAGAAGGAGGTAAAGAAACTATTCGAAGCTAAGATTATAATTTCTTTAAGATTCTCGAAATGGGTAGTTAATTTGGTACCTTTAAGAAATAAGAGAGGTGAGATAAGACTATGTGTGGACTTCTGAAACTTGAACAAAGTGTCCATAAAGGACCACTACCCTCTCCCTAAAATGGACTATATTTTGCGAAAGGTGGTGGGGTCCCAAAATATGTTCATGTTGGACGGTTTTTCAGGGTATAATCAGATCATGGTCCACCCAGACGACAAAGAAAAAAAATTTCACAATTCCATGGGGAACATTCATGTATTCCAAGATTCCCTTAGGCCTAATGAATGTTGAAGCTACTTTCCAAAGGGAAATGGATATCACGTTTCCTGATGAAAAGGAAAAGTTCATTGTGATCTATTTGTATGACATCACGGTATACTCTGCCTCTGATGAACAACACCTCGAGCATCTAAAGAAATTTTTTGAGAAGTGTAGGAAGTTCATCATATCGATAAATCCAAAGAAATCACATTTCGGGGTAGAAGAAGGGAAGTTGTTGGGACATATTATCTCGAAGGAAGGAATTAAGATAGACCCCATCTAGGTTGAAGGAATATTGAAAATTGACACTCTGCGTAGTAAAAAAGAAGTGCAATACTTCCTAGGGAAAGTAAACTTCTTGAGGAGATTCATCCTGAACCTAGCAGAGATCATAAACCATATAACCTGTATGCTCAGGAAGGTTAATGAGATCAAGTGCAACCCGGAGGCCAAGAAATATTTCAAAGATATCAAAGTGGTGTTGACTAGAGCCCCCATGCTAGCTAGTCCAGTCTTCATGAATGATTTCATTATATTTTCATTCGCCTCAAAGCACACTATTGTCGGCATGATGTTGCAGAAAGACGAGCAAAACTTCGATAAACCTATAGCCTATTTCATAAGAATGTTGAGGAATGCTCCACTAAGGTATGACATTATGGAAAAGCAAGAATATGACTTAGCTAAATCCTTGAAGGATTTCAGGACATAAATATTTCACTCCCACATTATCTCTTATGTGCCCAGCAATTTCGTTAAGGATATCCTGACTCAGCCCAACCCCGAAGGGAGGAGAGGAAAATGGATAGCAGCCATGCTAGAATATGACCTGGAGATCAATCCGACAAAACTAATTAAGGGTTAGGGACTTGCAAAGCTAATGGCGTAGTCATACTGCGACGTTGTGGGAATAAATTTCATTGTCGATCTATGAGAGAGACCTCAAGAAGAAATGAATGTTCAGGTGTCCTGGGAGTTCGTCAATTCACTGTGGTATGCAGATATCATCTATGTGCTGAAGAATCTCCAGGCCCCTCTAGACGTAAGTAATACTAAGGAAATATTTCTCAAACTTAAAGAAATGAAGTTATGCATCCTGGACAAGTCACTCTACTGGATAGATCCTGGGGGGATGTTGGTGATATGTTTGTTGGAGNTTCACAAGGGAGACTATGGGGGACACCATTACTGGAAAACCACTGCGCACAAAATCCTCAGGGCGGGTTACTATTGACCTACCTTTTTCATAGACGTGTACAAAGAAGTCTCCAACTACCACGAATGTCATATTTTTTATGGGAGAAGAAAGTTGTAGCCCTTGCCACTGAAGCTGATCTCAGTCGAGGCACCGTTCATGCAGTGGGGTTTGGATTTCATAAGGGAAATAAATCCACTATCCTCGGTGCAACACAAATGGATACTCACGGCCATCGACTACTTCACTAAATGGATAGAAGAGATCCCCATGAAACATGCTACCGACATAGTCATCATCCAATTCCTGGAGAAAAACATCTTGTCAAGGTTCGAGTGTCCCGTCAATATCATAATAGATAATGCAACCGCATTCAAGTCTAAGAGGATGGAAAATTTTTGTCAGGATTACAATATAACCCTGGGGAATTCTATGACGTACTACCCACAAAGAAATAGGTTAGCAGAATCCTCGAATAAAATCCTAACCAGTATCATCAAAAGGATACTGCAGGATAATAAGAAAGCTTGGCATAAAAATCTTATCTATGTGCTATGTGAAGATCAGGTTACCAACAATAAGTCCATTTCAACGTCTCCTTTCCAGATTGTATATGGCGCAGATGCAATTTTCCCTACTACACTGGGACTTCCCATTAGAAAACTGTTGCAAGAGCAGGAGGTCGAGCCAAATGACGCACGAAGAAGAATAAACTAGCTAGTTCACACATGCTAGATGAGGGAACAAGTGTACAATCGATCACATCTCTACAAGGAAAAGATGAAGAAAGCCTTCGATAAGCATTCCAAGTCATAGGATTTTTGTTTGGGTGATCTAGTGTTGATATGGGACGCAAGAAATGAGGACAAAGGAAAGCACGGAAAGTTCGTTAACATGTGGATGGGTCCATTAAGAATTGGTGCACATAGCGAAAATAATGCTTATTTTCTAGAAGAAATGAATGGGGATTGCATTGGTTGGGGCTTGTAAATGATAGGTTCTTGAATCATTATCTGATGAAATAAATTCTCTTTAAGTAATTTTTCATTGTAAATAATCGTTTTATTTCTGTGTCAAGTCAGTAGATCAGCAGAAAATTGAAGCCCGAAGTGAAGGCCCTAAGTTTTATGCTGAGTCCTTTAGAAACTACGTCGATAGGTTTAGGTTGCATCCTATTTTTCATGTTGCAGTGTCAAAGAGTCGAAATAAGGCCCAATGGTCAGGCACCTGGTCTACTGTTCTTTGCTACCTCGCAGAGAGGATAGCATCCTTGTTAGAGCCAACTGTTAGTGCCACCATTTTTTTTTCCAGTTAGAGTCAATTTTTAGTCGGGCTATGGCCCATGTGTCCAAAGATGTGAATTCAAGTACGCAATAGTGAAGGGGTCAAATTCAGCAAGTGGTTGGTTGTCCCTTGGAAGCAGGAAGGGATGTCAAAGTCAAAACATCTGTGTATGGTACGGGTATGTGTTCCCAGAAAGTCAGGTCCTGTCAAATTTGGTATCTACGTGCCTCGGGTCGAGTCAAGTAATTAATGGAAGTTGCATCGGCAAGTGCAGGAACTATTATCAACTCATTATGACAGTCAAGGGAATGAAAAATCGACACGTTCGTATCATGTATGCCCTGCGGCCCTTATTGTTTGTACCTTACACATGGGGATGTGCCATGGAAAATATGCAATTTGATTCGAAACATCCAGTCACCATTAATTCACTGTTCCTTTGTACGATTTATCCTTCTGCCCAATCTGTTATAAATAACATATCTCCTACACCCATGTTATTTGCGAAATCATATTCAAGCTCTACCTCTAAGTTTTCTCATAGGCCTAGTTCGATCAAATTCTCCATCTTGGGCATTTGTCAGGGTCACCGCGCACAGGATAAATAATGGTCGTGCCATGGAGACCTCTCAAAGCATAAAGAAGGGCATGTGAAGTGGAAGAATTGCCAGACCCAAACCCCAAAGTGATTGGGATTCATTCTCACTCACAAAAGGAATCCCCAAGGATAAAAGAGGGATTTTTCCTTTACCCATGGGAACAACGACATCACACCGCACAGAACTTCGAGTGGAAGGAACTGCATAGGAAGGAAGGATAGTGGAAGCCCTGTCTCCCCAACAATGGCTACCTTAGAGAAGGGAAGACCAGGGAAGAACAAGGAAGTTGGGGAAACTCAAATCTCAGATGAGCCACACACACGACCAATCGCTAAATAATTACTTATGTGCACCATCCGCCTGGAGCCTTTGGAAGCTACCAGCTGAGAAAGTGGGAGAAGAGAGAGGAGGATGAATTTCGTAGGTGCCAATAGTCAAGAGACGTCTCAATAGTTGAAGCAAGAAAATCTATCCATTGTCTAATTGTACCAATAGAACAGAGAGATGAGAAAACAAATGGCGACAAAGACCATGGAAGCATCAACAACACAAGGTCGTGAAGGGAACGTGACGTGGCTAAAAATACAACTGAAGGAGGTGCATGATACGATTGTATAGCTACGTGAAGTTTAGTGGATGGAGGAAGAAAGGTATGACAAAGACCCCAGAGAATGTGAAGCAGTTGAAGAGATAGCCCACACAGCTCTCACTAATGAGTAGAAGAAAAAATATTATCCTAGTCTGTTGTTGTATTCACAAACAAATTGCAAAATATTGACAATTTTGAAGGAGATATTTCACCATTTTAATAACGGTTGTGAACATCTTCAGCCACTCTCCACGCACACTTCCCCCAACAAATGAGCGCACAACAGAAAATCAAAGCCATTACAATAGACAACGAGACTCTGATAGACACTTTTCCACCCAGATACCGGATCGACAACCGAATCCCCATGGTGGATTACAATGATCATGATGTAGCCAGATGTATCTTTTGTCTATTTTTGGAAAATGTCATGCGAAGATTTTTGTAATGCAGAACAATCAGTTCCCTAGTTTGTAGAGATAGCAGTTGAAGAGATAGCCCTCGTTTATATATTTGAAATTTTCAATGTAAGCTAGGTTGGTTGGAAAAATGGTATAGACAATAGCTATTACTTGTAATTTGAGTTCGACCAAAACTTTATGCAAAGGTCCTGTAATTTTGATGAAAAGATTCTAATTGTAGTAGTTGGATGTATTTTTTTCCTTTTCTTGCGTACGTTCTTCCTATTATCTTTATTCATATGTTTTTTCATCTAATTCTGAATAAATTTTCAAACCTGTGGATTCGTTGTGCAGCGCCCCTTGTTCACGCCATTTAGACAAAACGTTTTATTCTAAAAGTTAACTCTAAATTCGCCCATCGCGGTGCTCCAAGTTACTTCCTGTAATTTTGTCTCCGCCACACATTACTATTTTTCACTGAAGACTGTTGCTCACTTAGCATTTATCCTCTCAAAGTTCAATCACTGAGTCATTTTTTTTTGTTGTTTCCTCGAATCGACTCCATATCCCAAAGTCTTATTTTCTTGCGCCAATATAACCAGAACCCATTATATCAAAGGAATTAAATCTAGCCATTGATTCAAAGCCATATCCTGCATGGAGACAAAGTCTCTAAAGAGAGCCCTCTCCAAGTCTGAAAGGCTAGTTTTGGGCCTCAAAGTTGGTTGAAAAAGTTACCTTCATCGTTTGTTTATCATCCGAATAGATTTACAGAGTGCTAACAGGTACCACAACCTCTTTCCCATAAACTCACTGAAATGGAGTGTACTTGTGGATTTTCTTTTTGGTTGTCCCGTAATCACATAAAACTGATAAGACTTTGTCATCCAAATCCTCCATGTTTGCGCAAAAAACCTTTGCTAATTTTCTCTCCAAAATCTTTTTAAATGCCTCTAATGTTCCACTGGCTTGTGGATGGTAGGGACTACTTTTATGATGTTGGATCAAGAACTATGTTGTAATATTTTCTATTGTACTACTGATAAAATGACCACCCTGATCATTGGTCAGACTCCTAGGACATCCAAATCGAGTGATAATATTTAAAAAAATGAAACTAGTAGCCGTATCAGTTGAACAATCCTGAACAACTGTTGCCTCGGCCTAATGTGTAAGGTAATCAGTTGCAATACTAATATACCTAGCATTTGAATTCTTAGTGGCGGGGTTGATTAGCCCAATGAAGTCAACCACCCATTTCTCAAATGCTTGTAGAGATCGAACTAGATGAAGAGGAAATTCATCTCACTATGATGGCTTACCCACTCTTTGACAAACGTCACAAGATATAGCATACGCATTTGCATCCTTGAATATCACGGCCCACCATATTCCATCTTGGAGGACTTTCTGCATAGTGGCCTTTCCTCCAACATGATCGCCCGCAACTCCATTGTGGCACTCCCATAGTATGTCTTGTATTTCATGATCTAACACACATCTCCTGAGGATGCTATATAGTCCCAACTTATACAATTTCCACACAATCAATGGATAGTCCACTGCTCTAACCACCATATGAAGTTTCAGAGTTGCAGAGTACATTTTTGGGTAGGCCCTTGTACTTAAGAAGACTTCTATGTCCTCCAGGTATTCTATTATGGTCTCAACCCGAAATAGGTCTGCATCTGGGAGCTGATCATTGACTTATCGACCACTTTCTCCTGACTCTAATCTAAACAGGTGATTAGGCCCTATGTTGCATATTCTAGGTTTAATGATCACCTCAAATGAAAATTATTGAAACAGTAATAACCATCGACAAATTATTCCTTCTAGAACAAGTTTTTTAGATATATATTTTAATGTATAATGATCAATAAAGAACTTAAAATAAAAGCCCAATAGATAATTTATAAACTTCTGCATAGCGTAAATCATAGTTACACCCTCCCTTTTTGTGGTTGTATAGTTGCGCTCAACTTGCGACAACTTCATAATAGCAAAGTAGATAGGATGATCCATGTCTCCATATCCTAGTTGCCCTAATATGGCTCCCAAGGAAATTCCTGATGCGTCTACGTGCACATGAAATTCGTTTTCCCAGTTTGGAAATATAAGAATAGATGTTGTGCTCAACTTTTCCTTTAGGATATCGAACACTTTATCACACTCTAGGGTCCACTAGAACACTTCAGACTTCTTTAGTAGATTTTCCAGAGTTGCAGTGATGTTTTCATATCTTCTTATAAACCTATGATAGTACCCTGTGTGCCCCAAGGTGGAGCGCAACTTCTTAGCACTCATAGGTGGTGGCATGTTCACAATAACCACAACTTTGGTTGGGTTTACCAGTACTCCTTCTCGAAAAACTATATGGCCTAACAAATTTCCATGTGGCACACAAAAGATACACTTTCTGAGGTTCAACGATATCTGTAATTATATACATATGTCAAACATTAGACATAGTAGCACTATGTGTTCCTTGAGAAGTCTGTATACCATCGAATAGTCCATAAACAATTCTATAAACTTGTGGATAAATTCTCAGAAAGTTGTTATTACAATTCGGGAAAAAATTGTAGGGGCATTCTTTAGGACAAAGGGCATCACATTATATGCAAATGACCCCCATTATGTTATGAATGTGGTATTCTTTTTGTCTTCTTCAACAATCCTTACTTGGTGATACCCCTAAAATCCATCAGTAAATGAGTAAGATTCTTTCCCTGCAACCTATTCTATCACCTCATCAGTAAAAGGTGTTGGGAAAGGGTCATGCACACAGGTAGAGTTAAGGATTTTGTAGTCTACATAGACCCTAATGTTCTTTGTATCTTTGCTATGGATGACTTTTGGGCTAACCCATTTTGCTTCTTCCACTGTAAAAATAAGTCCAACTTCCAACATCTTGTCTATTTCCCTCTTAACATTTTCTTTCACTCTGGGGTTAAGGTGATATGGTCTATGCCTTATAGGATTTTATCCTAGTTTTAGTTCAACTTTCATCTCTCCCATAGCTCCCTTAATCCCTTTTAACTCTGAAAATGTGTTTGGGAACAAATCCTCATACTCTCGCAACAGGCTATGTATTTCTTGGCTAGTTTTCTCATCCCAGTAATATCCTTCCATAGCTATATTAGGTTGCTCTGTAGTCCGTATATTGAATTTGCACAACTTCAATGGATACTTATAAGAACCATCAATTTGGTTGGGTATGATGTTCTGGATTTCTTTGCTTCCTTTTGTTTCCTTAATGGCTAAGTTTCTCAATTATTCTAAATCATCCAGGATTTCCAAATCCTTCTCGATCTTATAACATTCTATAGGTATTTTATCCAATTCTATATGAAGGTTAGACTGAATTTCTAGGCTATACTTTGCACATACCACTAAGTCTGATTTTCGTTCACCATTATCTGTAAAAAGGAATTATTTAATTCTTTGCAGGACTATTTTAAGCTCGGGGTACTTACTTGTAAAAGATAATTCCTTGCAAAAGTCATCTTCCAATGTTTTTCATTCATTGGTATGCCTTCTGGCTTTTTCATGCATGTACCAAGATTTCAGAATTGGACCTAGTGAATGGGGAAATACTTGAACCCAGAAGCGAGATGGTATTTCTGAAACTTTCCATTGTCTCACACATTGTTCAATATGTTCTTTAGGATCAGACTGTCTGTTAAAAAATTGTGAAACTTGGAAATAAGTTCACATATATGATTCCAGTTGCTCCTTATATTGAAATCTATATCGAATATATTGTTTCACATATTCCCAGTTCTCAACTAAGTCTTTGTGATTGGTCCACCATCTGGCAGGGGTATCCTGGAGGGATAAATCCAACACTGATATCCTTTGATCCTCCACTATCATTTCTTCCATGCTGACCAAAAAAATATCAAGTTCTGAGGTACCATCATATATCAAGTATTCCCTAACCTCAGTTCCAACCCATATAGTTTCTCTGACAGTTGCGCGTCTTATTGAAAATATTTCATATGAACCTTGTTGCCAACTGTCAAATGCCAATTCTAAATCTTCATTCGCTGATTGTATGCTCCTCCAACTTACTGATCCATCAACAATAGGATTTATGTAGTCTTCTCTCGTTCCTGTTGTTACAGTGTACAACTGGCCCAGGTCTTCTCCCTCCATATTGTTTTTCGTTGGTTTCGTGTATCGAGGGACTACATATGGATCCAAGGGTTGAACTACTTTTATTCCATCTGCTTCAAATGTCATAGTGTCTTTCTTTAGGCCAATCACCAAATAGTCGTCATAATCCCAATCAAAACCAAGTAGTGCAAGATAAAGGTCCTTATCCCCCATGATTTTGATCACCTCAAAATCAACTACATTCTTCACTCTTGCAACATCTATTTCCACATTCTCTAGTCTTCCTATTAGGAAAATTCAATATTGATTGGCCATTCTTAGTTGGACTGGGGAATATATAAACTGGGGTTTTCCTAAGGCTTCCCAAGTCTTTTTAGGCAGTATATTAACATCATATCTAGATCTAGCATGACATCCTTAATCTCAAAATCATCTAGTTGGGCTGCTAATCTAAAGTCTTTTCTAGTTTGTAGTTTCCTTCTCTGCACTCCTTGAGTATTCTTCTCAGGAATACTAGTCCTTATTCTTGTTTTTGGAGATTCTTCATTTCCTAGAACTAGGTACAGTGCAATGCACAAGCTTTCTGTTAACTAGTCATTCCCAAGAATATTAGAAAATAACTGAAACCAAAGTTCAACTACATTTTTTGGCTGCTCAGGTTGTCTCATCAGGACTACAAGATTTCTAGGTGTAGGAGGTGAAGCAGGGACTTACACCATCCTAGGATAACCAATAGGTTGAGGGTGTTTCTCTTGCATATCAAGGCCAGGGATATTCTGAAATAATTCTATGGAATGTTTAAAGAATATCTTCTATTTCAGAGGATCATACATGTCCTCCTTAAGTGCTTCTTTCTAGATCTGAGGTAAATTGTCATCATTTTCACCAGTCTTTCCCCTCCTCAAGTAATGATATTAAGGCTGGGCAATTGTCCTCTAATAACTCTCTTTATCTCTAAACTGATGAGGTTAGTTCCTCGTTGACGTACCCTATATTTCCATTTTGAAATTAGTTTTGGGTAGTCTTTAGTTTCATGCCCATTGGTTCTGTAGTGAGAGCACCAAGGCCACCGTGAATGAGGACAATCTCTAGCCATGTGGCCTTTCTCATCACAATTGTAACATCTACTTGGTCCTCTTAACCCGGTTCTTCCTCCTCTGAAGTCTCTTCCAGCTCCACCTCCACGACCTCTTCCCAGTCCTTGAGGGGTTTCATTCACCCTGAATGATGTTCGATACAGCCTGTCTGCAAGTGCATCCAATGCTCTACACTGATTTGTAGCATGTGTGGTAGATGCACAAAACTCACAATGCATAGTATTCAGTATTTTCGATTACTTATGAATAATGGGTCATTGTCTTGGCCCATTCCCATGGATTCAGAAAATCTCACAATACTCAACTGATGGTGTTGCATGATTACCTGGAAAAGCATGATATGGGGTAGGGGTATGGAAAGGAAAATTCATGGATACTTCCACAAATCTTCTCATGGGTCCTGGTGAAGGTCCCATTGGATTCTGAGTAGGTCCCATTTGTTGGACACACTTACCACACTTAGAGGGGGGGTGAATGAGTGTGGGGATATTTTTTCAAAACTTCCCTCTTACACAAAACTCATTAGTTAGCATTCAACATTTTACTCATTACTCATTGTTGTCATTTATAACCAGTTAGATGTGAACACATATCAGCAACATATATCAACAATATATCATCGACAAGTCATCACCATAAGGAACACAAAGAACACAAGATGTATGTACAATTTTATTTTTATTACAGACTACAATCCTTGGGTTTTTTAGCAACAACTGAATAGAGTACAACTCTACAAGAGCACCATATCTATAATGCAAGACTCAGCTTACATCCTCAGCATCAACTATGATGAGGCAAAAATCCTTAATAGATATCAATCTGCAACAGGTATGCGACTTGTCAGTAGTGCATCATGCGTGTGTACGCGCCCTACTAGTAGTACAGCCTGCGTGTATACGTGCCCAAGTAGTACTACAACCTGCGTATACACTCCCAAACAGTATTACAACCTATGTATGCCTTCTGATCTATTAGGTTTTATCCTTCAAGATCAACTCAGATCCTCTGCAACCAATTTATCATTCTCTTCTGTTTCTCATTGTCCAAACTAACCACCATCTAGTCAAAATACATCCAAGATCTCCAATAGCTTACTCATGCTCCATAACCAATCAATATGAATGCTACTCAATCAACATACTATAGACATCATATTAGTAATGAATCATAAGAGTGCTTCTCACTCCATCAACCAACATAAACCACATCATAGAAATCATACCAAGAATTCCCTAAGCATTCACAACACAACAAGCAATAGTATCCATTGAGACAATAATGAAACCATATCAGTGTCTCAGTGACAGATCTGAGCTCATAGAATGCAGATATGCAACCTTATTTGGTATTCAGTAGCTTGTCATCAGCTCAACCACAAATCTCCATGATTTTATCCACTGTACGCTCCCTATACACTGACAACCTACGTACTATATGCACCTTGTACACAAATAGCTTGCGTATACGTACCCCATGCACAGACAACCTGCGTATGCACCAGAAAATAGGGTTTTTTCTGTGATTCCAAGAATTTTTCCGTCATGATCTCAGACTTGCCGAAACTTCAATGCATCCATGAGATCCTTCTCATGCTCTCTTTCTCATAATAAGTCTTCAATCATTCTCAAGAGATCCACACTAAAAATGCTCTCACAAGAAGCTCTCCATTGATCCACAAAAAGGATGATCTATAAGAGACCATTGCTATCTTATTTATAATTTCATCCTCTAGGACAATTAACCCATTTTTAGGTCACTTAACCCATTTCTAGGTCACTTAACCTTTTTTCCTTATTTTAGGGTTAACCACTTTCCATAAATAGAAAGTTCTCCAATACTTTATCATTTAAATATTTCTTCTTCATTTTGTCACTTATATTTATTATTTAAATAATCCACCTTGGCTTTGGCACTAACTTTATCATTTAAATAATGATTTCTTCTTTTAGGTCACTTTGACTTCTTTGACCTTGGGGGCTTCAAGCCTTCATATAGGGGTCCTCCAACTTCGTAAGGCCATAACTCTCAAACCGTGAGGAGTTATGTGACATTACACATACCATCGGAAATGGCATGACAAACACTATCCATATAGGATAGTTTTACCAACAAATTTATTGATATTCATCTCATTATTCCATATACAAGCATGGGTCCTCCAACCATTCTTCTATGATAACTCAATCCACAAAGCGTCTTCCTGTGAGGGATTTCACCATAAGGGGAACACTTTGGAGTTCATCGATTTGTGCACCTTATCAATCATGATAAGACAAGAATGAGTCATCTATACATTTTTCCAACAATGCATCATATACCAATGAAACCACATCGATCCATCTTCATCATGTATCAATGACAAATCATTGATCCATCTTCATCATATCAATGACAACTCATTGATCCGTCTTCATCTATGAATTCTCATGAAGGACAATACATATTTCATTACATCAATCATTAATCGACCAATCATTTGGCATCAATCAATCACTTGACATCAATCAATCACTTGACANTCTAGGTCACTTAACCTTTTTTCCTTATTTTAGGGTTAACCACTTTCCATAAATAGAAAGTTCTCCAATACTTTATCATTTAAATATTTCTTCTTCATTTTGTCACTTATATTTATTATTTAAATAATCCACCTTGGCTTTGGCACTAACTTTATCATTTAAATAATGATTTCTTCTTTTAGGTCACTTTGACTTCTTTGACCTTGGGGGCTTCAAGCCTTCATATAGGGGTCCTCCAACTTCGTAAGGCCATAACTCTCAAACCGTGAGGAGTTATGTGACATTACACATACCATCGGAAATGGCATGACAAACACTATCCATATAGGATAGTTTTACCAACAAATTTATTGATATTCATCTCATTATTCCATATACAAGCATGGGTCCTCCAACCATTCTTCTATGATAACTCAATCCACAAAGCGTCTTCCTGTGAGGGATTTCACCATAAGGGGAACACTTTGGAGTTCATCGATTTGTGCACCTTATCAATCATGATAAGACAAGAATGAGTCATCTATACATTTTTCCAACAATGCATCATATACCAATGAAACCACATCGATCCATCTTCATCATGTATCAATGACAAATCATTGATCCATCTTCATCATATCAATGACAACTCATTGATCCGTCTTCATCTATGAATTCTCATGAAGGACAATACATATTTCATTACATCAATCATTAATCGACCAATCATTTGGCATCAATCAATCACTTGACATCAATCAATCACTTGACANAATCTCCCCCTTTGCCATTGATGGAAATACCAACATTGATGTCAACACCAATTACCAATTATTGATGTCAACATGTATATATGGTATGCTCTACATCAATAGTCAATGTGAATATCTCTCTACATCAATCTCTCCCCATCAATCACATCAATGTGATTATCTCTCCCCCTTTGACATCAATGGCAAAGGGCCATTCTCCTCTTGGGGCTTCTCCCCCTACTTGAACTCTCCTTAGGGATACTCCCCCTGTCTGAGTGCCTTTGATATCACTTTGAATAATTTCTCCCCTTAGGGGACAAAATCTGATGTAATTTTGAAAATACATCGAACATACTCCCCCTGTAACCATCGCTCCTCCTGGAATTATGCCTCTATGCTCTTTCTTCAATTATAGGGCTCTTTTCTAGGTATGCATCTGATAAATATCTCCTCCTAGAATCATGGGAAGAATAATGACTCCCCCTAAGGGTATGTCTCCCCTATATTCTCTGCAATATGAACAATGTGCTACCATATAATGATCTTTGGACCTGTTCATGCATCAAACTCATCCCATACCAAGCATCATGAAGAAAAATATATGTTAAGAATGAAATAAAGAATCATGAGAAAAATATATACCAAGTACATCCTGTACAAAATGTGTGCTCATCGTGCATAACACCTATGTACATCAACCATGTGCATCTACCAATATGCCAACCATGTGCATCTACCAACATGCCAACCATGTGCGTCCACCAACATGCCAAACAATGTATCATATCACTCATGATATGTCTCCATCATGAACCAAGTGCCAAAATCATGTATTTCAAACAAATGTCAATTGTTGTGCTAATAAAGTAGTACCAATGGTGTATTATCATCAAGCATATTCCATATATGAGTGTACCAGAACTTGTGCACCATCATGCACCAACACCACAAAAAGATGAATCCCATACATGTATGCCAAATCCTCCATAAAAGATGTGCCAATCAACCTGCTAGTAGGTGCCTCTACTAGTGTATCAATCATTCATCAACTATAGATCATCAATGATGTACAACATGATCATCTCATCAACTCACCAATCACATGTCCCAGTGTGTATCCCATCCATATGCCAAATGCATCAAGATTTCCAACAAGTAAGATATCATCAAGATATATCACATAACCAAGGTGCCATAACTTCACTGTCATAACCAACATTGTTCTTCAACAGAAAATGCATCAATCCATGTTCATGGGTTAGTTCCATGCACCCAAGATTTTATTTTACATAATCACCTTACATAATCCAATATAGAATCATGAAAACCTGCAACAAACAGTGTCAAAACTTGCAACAAACAATGTTAGACCCTGCGTCACAGAGTTATACCATCACATCAAGCTGAAATCCATGTGCATTTCCTTTTTCCCAAGGATTTACCACATATACACGGCTTGTTGCACAACAACTCATGTATGTACACGACCTATTCAAGGTCATCCTTCGTATGTATATGACTGTCACCATTGTCACCTATGTATACCTTAGTAGATGACACTTTTGAACTTCCCTTTAGTCTTGCATTATGTTATGGCTACTCTATCTTCTTCACCCACTTCTGTATATGTCCTTTCTCCTCATAACTTAAGCTCTAAGCATCCATATTTTAAAATATGTATCCTTTCCTTACTTCATTCCTTCTTCTAGCCATGCTATGTGAAGTCCTCATCATGGACTTTCTTCTTGCGTTCCATCACTCCTGGGATTTGTGGCCAAATCCACTATAGTTGTAGCATCTAATGGTGTTACAGTGAACAACAATGTGTCCTACTTGATCACATCTCCAACACCTCATGGTGTTATAAAATCTTCCATTATATCTCCTCTCATAAGATCTACATTCAAAATCTTTGTGACCATATCCATTACATGAATAACAATGCCCATGAAAAATACTTTCATACCTTTGCTTTGGTGTCCCAAGAATAGATTCTTGATGTCTTCCTTGCTTTTTTCTTTTGAGATTTTCTTTTCCTTGTGTATATGGTTGTTTTGAAACATTGTCTTCCTTTTTTTATGGACTTACCCCATGCTTCTTTGAGGTGCTTTCTTCAGCATTTGCAGCTTCCTTTTTGTATCCAAGACCTGATTTATCATATGGTGATCTTTGACTTTCCAAGATCTCATCCAAGATTAGTGAGCTATTCAAGAATTTATTTGACTATTCTACCTTCTTTCTAAGGTCAACAATTTTATCTTCTAACTTACAACATGACTCTTCCTTTTCATTTATTTGATTCTTCAATAGTTCCTCTATTCTTTTGGCTTCTTCAATTTGGGTCTTGAGATGGACAATGGTTTCAAATTTTTTGTTAATATCATCATCTACATTCATATCTTCTTTTACATTATTTAGTCTTGTGATCTCTTCTTACTTTTATTCTAATTGAGTCTTACTACTTTCTTCTAGTTCTTTTAACTTCAAGATGTGCTTTTGACTCTTCTTGAGAAACGTTTTAGTGTTATCTGAAAGATAGCTATAGTCTATATAATAGTGGTCATTTCTATATTCATATAGAACTCTTTCAACTTTATCTTTAAGCTCCAATAGTTTTTCCTCTACTTATTCCATGGGATAACAATCGATTTATTTTATCCAAACTACTTCTAGATTTTCTTCTTCACTTGTAGAGAAAAATTCAACATCATCACATTTTGAATTATTGCAATCAAGGG
>SNQJ01S0042461.1:31117-49641 GCA_010110895.2 Picea sitchensis
GCATCTTCATCATGTATCAATGACAACTCATTGATCCATATTCATCATATCAATGAAAAATCATTGATACATATTCATCTATGCATTCTCATCAAGGATAATACATATTGAATTACATAAATCATTAATCAATCAATCATTTGGCATCAATCAATCACTTGACATCAATCAATCAAACCATTGGCATCAATGACAACATGATCCAACACCATTCCCCTCATCTATGGACATTTGTTTACCAGATATCCTTCTATGTAAAATATGGTACACCAGACTTGCAGTCGTCCTAGTCTGGGTATCATCAATTCCTTAATCTTTTCTGTAAGCATTGATATTTTCCCTTGTATTTGCACCAAATTTGCATATGTTGGGGGTCTGGTCACTCTCAGGCTCCCCGGACATCCTACCATGGCTTCAATCTTCATTGATTGTTCCAAGGCATCTGTCAAAGTGGCTATCCATTTTTGCATTAATGGAATCTATGTCAAAGGTAGAAATCCCTAGATATACCATTCTCTTTGATGTTCTGCATGAATTGGATGTGCTAACCTCCGTATAGAATCTTTAAACTTATGGCTATACTCCTAGGCCGATTCACCTTCCTTTTGTTGAATTTCACGCAACTCAGACATAGTTTGTTATTCTGAATGAGGTAGCTTAAACTCCCCTATGAACTTTCTCCATACTTGGTCAAGTGTGAATTCTTGACCTTGCATTCTTCGCACTCCTG
Organism: Picea sitchensis; assembly: GCA_010110895.2. Classification (NCBI taxonomy): domain Eukaryota; kingdom Viridiplantae; phylum Streptophyta; class Pinopsida; order Pinales; family Pinaceae; genus Picea; species Picea sitchensis. The sequence goes on from SNQJ01S0042461.1 coordinate 31,848, forward strand.
TCTCAATGGCATTCATGTACCATTTGAGAGCACGACCTCTCAAAGTAGTTTGGAACTCAACCAATTTATTCACATCCAGGGTCCCTCTGGACCTCCATATTACTTCACATAAGAACCAATGTTTCTCAACATCTTCGTCTCCCTTACCACATAATTTTGGGTATCGAGCAATCCAACCTCCCACATTACCAGCCATTGTTGATCTTACTATTTCTACCAAAATAAAACCTAACAGCCATGGTTATGATCTACCAGGGGATCCCAATATCCTCCCATTGTTCGCGCCTCCAGGTTGTGACTGACTGACTGACTGTAATGTAACATGAATAACATAATAAGGTAGTATAGAATTTACTAGTTTTATAGAAGAAACTTGGGGTATGAGTGATTTGGGGTTGGTGCCACTGGCTTCGAGGTGAATTTATTTGATCTGGGGGGTCTCATTATCATCCTATTGAATGGTCTCTTTAGCCATATTCTTGATATTTCCTGGCATCGTGGCTAAATATTCTCTCTCTTCTTCAAGATCCATGTCGGCTTCCTTTTCCCTTACTTATACAAATTCTCCCTCTTGTCCACCCTCCTGGGGACTTCTTTCTCTCTACCCTTCTCTCTCACTTAATATTTGACTAGCCAATCTTTCTCATCTTCTCATCTTTCACAACTCTTCCATATGCCCTTCCTCTACTTCTCCTAGTCCAACTTATTTCTGCAACTTCTCAGACAATTTTACTGCTTTCTTTATCTTATCGCACCACCACTTCTCAACTATGGCAGCTCTTTTGAAGGATCACTCATCTCTTGAGTCCATTTCTTATTTCTCTTCCATTTGTCAAAGAACCCTCTCCCCTCTCTCAGGCCATGACTCCACCCCAAACTCACCCCACCCCAAGAGAGGTTGTTTACACTTCCATCTTAGTTGAGCACATATTCAACATCCCCTCCTCCATCAACAAAACCTTAATCCACAAGGGGATTTCTCTCAACAGTCTTCCCCTTGCATATTTCTTGAAATTCACTTATTCCCATGAATAATATTGGTGATTATAAGCTACAAACTCGATAATGTATCCCTCTAATGTTGTTTTGAACCAAAAATCGATCGCTCGCGTTACCGGATGATCCAACCGATGAAGTGCTACAATATTTTTTGTATCGCAAGCACAGGTCTTCTAGACTCTTTCTTGGAATTTTGGAGATTCTTGGAGCCTATCTATCCAGTGGAAAATTTCTTCTAGGAACTTAACCCATAATATCTCGTACTGGTCACTCGATATTTCTGAGTAAAATACTATCTCCCTTGTATCTTTCACAATTTTTCCTCTTAGCTCCACTTATTTCCATATGAAGGCGTCACAATTTATCTCCCACCAGTGGTGAATATCAGATCTATGAATCCACGAAAACATTCTCCCTACAAGTTCCCTTTTAATGCGAGTCCTGGAAATGAAACCATTTTGTTGGCGCGGAATTGATCAGACCAAGGTCCTTCTTAGGTTACCAACAAAAGGCATCGAGTAGTCTATAGCACTGGCATTTTCATCTCCTATGAAGAGAATAAGTCTCACCCAAAGAACAACCAAGACAGAAAGATAGGGAAGGGTAAGGAGAATACTTAGGTGGGTTTCATGAACCTTCAATATTCACCATGATCTTGCACAAGATAGACTAACTACAGAACAGATTGGAACTCATTCATACTGTAACTAATGATACTCAAGTTGCGAAAGCATTTGTAGACATAGATATCATATTGATTTTATCAAGCAGAAAGAAGTAATTTAAAGAGACAATTAATAAGTATAAACATAGAATGACAGAGTATATTTCAAAATTTTAGGTCCTTATTCATCTATTATCATCAGATCTTCTCGGATACAATCTTAGAGATACAAATTAGTAATTTGTTACAAACTTATGGATCCGGACACATGTCACAGAGATATATCTACCCTTTTTCCCAGAACTGTATACCAATTACAATTACAAAACCTTTCTCTCAACTACACCCAACCACAATACTCAACCCAACCATAATAGCTCAAAACCCAACCCTTTTACAATAGTATGCATCTCATATATAGGGTGAGTGGGATCTTCTGGCTTTGGTATCACACGTTTTCTTGTTCTGTTGTAACTGATTTTTCTTTACTGGTGTTGTGTTGTCCCTTTCTACAACCGATTTATGTTTCTTTACTTGGTCTATTGTTCAGCTCTTTTGTATCTTGCGCAACTCGTGTTTGACCAAAATTGGGACTGTAGTCCTTCTTACACAGCTTCAAACCCAAAAATGAAGGGCCCAACACATGTTTGGTAAGTCTCTACCATTCACTAATGACACTTCTAGTATCAGTAAGGAGGTTTTGTTTCGCTAACAAATGTGTTTGTACTTAAGGCATATGAATTGCAGTCATAGGAAAATGCAAGTGTGCGAAATGGAGTGGCGGCCTATCGTATATGCCTAGCAAAAGAAAATACCTACCAAAGTCACGAACGAGTGGCATGGTGCTAGAAACTTCAAGAATACCTGGATAAAACCACCAAAATCAAATGCACTATTAGTCCACTAGGACAAACTATTAGAAAATACTATGTAAAGTGGGTAAATTGTTTCTATAAATAGTAAAAATAACCAATTTTACCATACCATTTCACATTTTGGACCAAATTTCCCACGACCTTCAAGTGTCAATTGTGGGAGATATGAGCGATGGAATTGACAACCATCTTGACCAAGTAGGTACTCTTTCCCTCCTCTTCATTTCTAATTTATTAGAATTTTAAATTAAGTCTCATTTTTTTAGTTTTTTAAGGTGCAATTTAGGAATTAGGGTGTACGCAAGTGGTAGATCATCGATTCACATATATAGAGGAATGTGTGCAGTCAACACAAATACAACCCACATATATGAAACAATACACGCGACTACTATCATATAAGATCACATACAAATCCTTGAAGGAAGTTGATGCTGCAGTGGAAAGAGATCTAGGGGCCCAATTAGCATTAAAAATATGCAGGCTTTACAAGTTTTGAGATCTCAAAGGGATGAGGGCTCAAGTGAGGTTGCTCCAAATGATGGTTAATTTTTGGGATCTAGAGACAGAGGCCTTCAACCTCGATGGGTAACCATTGAGAATTGAAATCAAGGATATCTATTTTCTTACAAGATTGTCGCATTGGGGTGAGGTGGTGAACCTCAAATCTAGGGGAGATGGAAGTGTCATGAACATAGATGATTACATCACCACTCATTGTGTTGTAGACACACAAAAGGTAGGGATCCAACTCCCCATTAGGGAGATCAACAACCTGAGTTTAAATGTCATCATTCTCATGCTTACATAGATCGTGGGATCGACCTCGTTGCACCAAGAATCAAGGACACCGATGTTCTATTCTATGGAGTACTTATGACCCACAGTGTATGGTTGGTGAACCTCACTAATGGATAACATGAATATCCAACTGACATACTGTAAATAAGGTAGGAAGGGGAACTTTGGGTTCATATTTATCTTGTGTATTTTTTTCTTCAAGATGGTTCTAGGATTGAGCCCTAGAGTCGATATCGTTCTGCATAGACTGCTCGATCCAACCATGTGATGGAGGACCAAGGTGATGAGATGGTTTAGATTTGGTAGGGTACCGAACCCCTACAACAATGATTTCTTCTTCTAGTGGCACCGACAGGTGATAGACTTGGATGACTACCCTTATGCAAAGATTGACTTCACAGGAGATCCATACATGCCGTGACCACCATGTTCCACCTACAGAGAGATAGATATGAAACAATTTTCAAATATATTTCATTTTGTTTGTGTTTTTTCAAACAAAATAGAAAAAATGAAAATATTTTTGGATGGTGCCAAGTATTTTTAACAAAAATGCTTTGTTGTGTAGACGTGGTTCTGCGATGGCCAGATGGATTCCCATGACACTGGAAAAGGAACCGAGTGGATGAGCCAGTAGAAGGAGATGCGGAAAAAGTGCTTCAAAATGTGCAGGGAAACCTATCTCGTTTGATGCACAGAATTCCCATGGTTCAAGTAAAGGATCTACCAGTGACGATGCAGCGACAGGTGGTGGGTGTGCCCCGTGTGTGGTTTCAACTCTTCCAACGTCTCACAAACACCATAGTATGCTATCATGACACACATATGGCACCATAGGCATATATTCCATGGTTATTGTATCGATCGACTGTATATGTATTTTGAGGGTGTGAGCCCCAATTTTGTACTATAACACCATATTGTTTTTGGAGAAATGAAATATAAAAAACATTGCTCTTCAACTTTACTTATATTACAATCTATACATTGGTAAATGTGTTTTCTTTACTTTATATGTGTGACAAATGCCAATCTAAAACATAATTAGCATATGCATTGGATACACAATTATAACTTCTAGGTATGTGATTGTAAGTAATAAAATCAAAATGTTGTTCCAAAAGTCATACCCATAGGAATCGTTGGAGTAGAGTAGGGTCTCTCACATGGTAACTAATGTTCAACTAACATACTACTAACTGGGAATCTAGGAAAACTTCTAAAGAAAAAATACCATGTGAAATGGAATCGTGTAAAATCTCTATAACAATGTTATATTCAGCCACATTATTCATTGATGGTCATAGACAAACACCACCTGAAGACACCATTTGACCCTTGGGTGAGTAAATGACCCAATTAGCGGAAGCCAAGTTATGTGTATGACGACTAGCACCGTCTTTGAATCATAAGTAAACCAAATACTATTGACATCTTCCAAGCAAGGGAAAACTCGATAAGCAAGACGATGACAGAAAGGAAAGGGTATATACACTAAGATACACTAGTATACAAAGAGTTACACCCAAGCTTGGGGCTCAAGTGTAATATATTTTCAAGTAGATCCCATTTCTAGGCTCCACCAACATATTCCCTTCATAATATTCTAATTCATAGGCTCCTTTTTCTAAGACACATCACACGATATAAGGACCATGCCACATGGGGTTGAACTTCCCTACCCCCAGTGGTTCTTTGGCTTGGTCATACAAGAGGACCAAGTCACCCTCAACGTACTTCCAAGGACATATAGACTTACCATACTGGACCTTGACACGTTGTTTATTTTCTTTGATAGTTGTAGAGGCATCTCGACGCTGCTCATATAGGATCTCTAGGTGTACAAGGCGTTCTTTGAGATCGGAAGTGTCAGGTAGGATCTTAAATTCCAGTCTAAGATAAGGGATTTCGCATTCAATAGGAAGGATCGACTCCACACCATGTACTAACTAGAAATGATAAAAAATGGTGGAAGTCTTAACTGAGGTTCGGTATGCCCAAAGCACATGGTAAATCATGATATGCCAGTGATATTTTCTTTGGCTGGTAGTTTTATGAAAAATGGTCTTGAGAGACTTGTTCACAACCTCTAATTGTCCATTTTCCTGTGGATATTAAGGGGAACAATGACAATGTTTAAACCCTTGTTTCAATGCTAATTATTTCATAATTTCATTCTGAAAGTGACGGCCATGATCAGTGACAATCTCACCCAGGATTCTGAACCGGGGTATAATTTGATTGAACACGAAAAATGTTGTAGTTTTACCATCAGATTTAATTGTAGGCATGGTCATTTCCCACTTAGTAAATTAGTCTACGACCAGGATAATATGTTGATTCCCCCCAGTCAAAGTTGGGTTGCAATCCACAAAATCCACCCCCACTTGGTGAAGGGACTGACGGTGATGACCAAGTGAAGAGGGTATGGATGTGAGCACATATTCCAAGTAAACACTTGACAAGGGTGACACTTCTTGACTAATTTGAAACAATATTTAAATATAGACGACCAAAAATAACCAAATCACAATATATGTTGGGTTGTCGCAAGCCCAGATAAATGACCACAACAAGCCCCACTGTGGCTATAATTAATAATTGAATCAACTTCTTCGTGAGTCAAGAAACAATGCAAGATTTTATCTATGCCTCAATGATACAAAGTGTTGTCGAAAATAAGGTATTTTTTATCTTGATACTGTATACGTCGTCGATCATCTCTCGATAGATGCTAAGAGAACTTCAATGTTTGAAGATAGATCAAAATGTCTCCATACTAGGGGTCCAAATATGAGACAAGGAAAATGTGTTCATCTAGAAATAAATCGACATGAATAACATCCTCATCTCACTGAGGGAATTCCGATATTAACTTGGTAAAAACTAACGATTTCTTGGATTTTGCCGAAGACAAATTTAGATCAAACTCTTGCAAGATGAAAATCCATTGATTATATTTCCCCCCTATGATACACCTAGTAAGGATGTATTGAAATGGGTTGACATAAACAACTACAACAGTTTTGCAAAGCAATATATAGTCCTGTAATATTTGAACCGCGTGTACGATAGCCAAAGATAGCTTCTCAACATGAGAGTGCTTGAGTTCAAGGCCAACTAAGTTTCCACTAAGGTAATAAAGGACGTTCTCATGGAGCTCATCATCTTGTTGAACTAAAACCGTACCAACTGTCCTTTTGGACATGCCAATATAAAGCAAGTAATATCTATTGTAGGCTCGAGGATTCAACAGAGGTGTTGATACCAAGACTTTATTAAGAGTATCAAAGGATTCATGGGCTCACTCATCCCATATAAGCAAAGTGTCCTTCAAAATATGCATGAAACCCTTAGTAATATTGTAATAGTTTACTATAAACTGACATAACCAGTTAGCTTTCCCCTGTAAACCTTGAAGCTGACGAATGTTGCATGGGGGAGGAAATCGAAGTATTTCCTCAACCTTTAAAGGATCCACCATGATCCCAGTCTTAGAAACTAAGAATCTGTTGGCAACCATTAAGCTTTTTTCCACTGTTTTATAAGCTACCTACACCAATGTTTTGCAAACATCTATTTTTCGTCGCAATTTTCAAATAAACGACACTTTTATTTTTGCGACATTTGCACATTTTCCTTCGTTTAGTTTTCACGACTGTAAGCGTGAAAACTGGTCTTTCGAAGTCACATTGAAATAATTTTTGAACTGTCATTATCCTTCTTGTCAATATGCCTATTGCGCTTACATTTCAATTATCGTTATGCAGCCGGAAAAACTTTCGAACTATACTCATTGGACATTCTTGTATTGATTGTGTGACTTGGTTTCATGGAGTTTGTAATGTATTGGCATTTGGATTTACATGTTATTTGACCTACTTGACCATTGGTTTCATGAAAATACATAGGTGTTATGATTAAATCCTTCATATATATCTTTTAATATAATGCGTATGTTTATGTTTTCATAACTATTGGTATGTTGATTATATGGAGACCCATTGGCACATTGGTTAAACTATTGATATGAGCTGATACATTGGCGCATGGTTAAATATTTGGTATTGGTTTCAAATTGTATGTTGATGGTTTAAAAATATGGCACAATGTTGATTGTGCGCGTTGGTTTATACACTTACCATTGTATTCATTGGTCGACCAAGTGACATGACTGTTGAACTTTATTATAATGGGTAGAATAGCTATAAGCCGACGGTTGTACTTTGGCAATAACTATTTTGCATGGTAGAGATAAGCTCCATCACCTTCGCACAATGACATTTATGCCTATCCCTTATCCTCGTTTACCTCTGTTAGCTCGGGTAACCCTTCGTGCACTTTGCTCCTATGTGTGTTATGATTCAAACCCCGGGCTTACCATGTGCTTGGCTCCATGGCACCAGTTGTGAGAATCGAACCAAACGGCAACCAAGACTTACTGTTATTTGACAATGCCCGGAAAGACTTGGAGGATAACGGATGGCTCACCTTTGTACAACGATTTGAGGGTTTTAATCTAATTGTGGCACAACAGTTCACCCTGACTTTTGATGGCTGTAGAGCCAAGGTGGGAAACATATAGTTGGAAATCGATGAGAAGTTTATTAGTTCTGCTACAGGGTTACCTGCCACAGGCCAGCGTTGGTTCAAAAATTCGAAAGTGGAAGAGGTTCCTTGGCCACTACTGTTCGTCTCCCGAAAGGTCACCTCTTATGATAGAGGTATGCCCATATCCTTGCTTAAACCACGATGGCATGACCTCTTGATAATAGTCAAGAAGTTCGTGACCTGTGAAGGTCGATATGGACTCATATTTCTCTACCACCTGTGTTTGTTAATGAATTTTATGGGATACCCGTTGAATATGCCCTTTTACTTTCAACGTAGCCTATATAAAATGTCTAAAAGGTTTAAAAGGGAGAAGGCTGACAGTAGCCTGTTCCACAATGGACTTATTAAACTTATCATTGTTTATTACTTGAGTTTACACGATGATAGATGGAGAGATTTCATCACTCGAAATGGTTTTGATGATACAGACCCTGTCCAGGTTGACAAGACTATGGTAAATGAAACCAAGGTCGGGCCACCCGTGCCCTTCCATATCCTACTGCCCTCTCCTAATCCTTCGGTCGACCCTGCTATTGACTTACCATACATTGGAACTGAGAAGGCCGAGGCTATAAAGAAACCTATGAGCAAAAAGGCTAAGAAAAACCCTACTACTAATGCCAAGGGTAAAAAGAACGCTCGTCTTATTTCGAGAATGGCTAGGAACAAACCTAAACCCTCTGCTGAGTCAAAGCCTATAATCCTTAGTGAGGATTCGGACTCTGACGTAGAACGTTTCCTAACCAGTACCCCTACTCACAGGGTTTATTCCCTGAACCACCTTATGATTTCATGACGAATCTTCCCCACTGCCTAAGGAATAACCCTGGCTACCCTGGTATTAAATTGCCTAACGAAACCCTCAGCAATATGTCCAAACCCTCGCCTTCTCTTCTGAAACCCAGAAAGTCATCCTATGACCAATGTGATTTATGGTTGGAACGATACTACATCGATGTTCCCATACTCCAATCAAAAATTCAATCGCTGGAAAGTCAAGTTGCAGTATTAACCAGCCAAAGAGACAAACTCCAAGCAACTGATAAGAAGCAGAAGACAACTGGCTCCATCGTTTTCAAGAATGTTGAATCGGCCACAGCGGTTATCAACTCCAAATTGTCGTGACCGAGCCATCTGCTCGCCATACAGGTATGGATTTTGATATCGTTGTTAATATAGTGATTGGAATTTGGTCTTCGGATAGCTCTGTTTATATTTTGAAATGGCTCTGTTATAATGTCTTCATCCTGAATATTTTTCGCTTTCCTAAAAATAAATGGAATTTCTTTTTAGATACATGAGTTGATCATTCCCAGTATAGCCATTGATAGATTTTTATTGGATTTGAATAGTATTCGTTTTGGATTTTATTTTTTCATTTGTCTGATTGAGTTAGCGAAACTTATGGTTTGCTTTCAATTCAATTCGTTTTGTATCTACTCCGAACAGGAATTTTTTCATGCTCAATTTAGAATACGGTCATGTTTGGATTTGATTTCGTTATGGTTCATATGCTGTGATTGGAAAACGATTTCAATGAGTTTGGTTGTTACGATCTTGTAATATGTTGTGTCATGTAATCTTCTAAGAATAGGAATACAACTCTGTTCGGTTTCAATTTGGAAAGAACTACTCTGTTTCGTATGAAAAAAATGCTCTCATTTAAGCCTGTGAGAATGTGCCCGAATCGTGGAATGGTTTTGATTCGTATTAAATTATGTTAAAACCTTAATTGTTCGATTCACTCTTATTCTGATTGGATTATCCCATATCTGGAGTTGGCAAGATTTTTTTATGAGTTGGATTCGGATTATAATTGTTGCTCTGTTTGATTTTAAATTTGCAAAACGAATTGGTCAACCTAGGTTATCTCTACCAAATCTGGTTATAATTTGTTTGAATGGAACGATTTTGATCAGAGTCAATCGATCTTGTTTGCCCAATTTGTAATAACAAACGATCGGATCCTGTTATGATTTCATTTGAATTGATTTTCGTGGCATGAATCGTTTTCTATGTCAATACAGTTATAACGATTTGAAGTGATCTTGTTGGATTCAATCATATCTCCTGTTGATAAGGCAACATAATTATATCAGTTTCAAATTGATATCAAACGATTTCACAACTGTTAATTATGATTCTGTTCATTCGATTTTGTGGTAACAAAAGAAACAGAGTACGCGTATCTCTATAATCATTTGATTGATCTTGATCCTGCTTGAATTCGAACGACATAACCATTTCAATTTCAATGATTCATTTTTAAATAGAAATTGGATGTTAATTGAATTTAATTCTTTAAAAAGCTTTTCAATTGATTTTAATGCTGATTATGTGTCTTATTTAGACCAGCTACAGAATCGCAAGATTCTGTAGCTAGTCTGTAGAATTAGTTTTTTATTATTTTATTAATAAAGGATCCTTCTAACTTGTCCATTTTTTACCCTTTTCAGGTAAATTCAAATTGCATGGGACATGCTGGACAGTCTAGGGGATATTTGTGTGTTTAGTTTCATTGTAGGTTCCTAGTTTAGTTAAACTTGGGAGATCTTCCCATATTTTATGTAAACAGTTTTGATAACTTCCACAGGGAGGTTTTACCCTGTGGAAAACCTATAAATACTTATTATTTTTGTAATAAGTGGCATCCTCACTTGTGGGAGAACCAGGCTATGGATTTATAATACAAACAGAGACAGGAGTTGATGTTTTGCTACATCTTTCGCTTTCATAATATCAATCTTTTGTTTCATGTTTATGCTTATCAATTTGCATTTGATTAGTGACTACTTTAGCTATCATGGTCTTTTGCAGAATGATATGATTTAATCAATGTGATCCATGCCTGATTTCTTTCATTAATCTAAAATACAACAATTACTTTATTCAGTTAATTAATGATAGATTTCTCTTCTTCATCAATTGAATTATTATGTATAGATCTTTGCATGCAGGTTTATCTAACTGTCAAGATTTATAAATTATAAGATTGTTGTTATTTTTATGTTTTGTGTGTCCTGTGATCATACCATAAGAGCACTGCAGCTTATCGTTTACGAGAAGCTTCTGGATAATTCGGAGCAGGTTTCCTCCTTCCGATCAGCTAGGACGATCATCATACACAGGATAAATCTGGAGCGTTTCTCCAGGTCAGTTTGAGATTAATTTTCATTAGTGTGTTAGTGCAATATTAGTATTTTAGTTAGATATATGTTTAGTTAGATGTGTAGTTAGAATTAGTATATTAGTTTTTTTAGTTTAGTTAGTTTTTGTTTTATTTCTGTTCATAAAATTATAAAATCAACAAAAATATCTTTCTCTATATTAGGGCAGAATATAAATGAGTTTTCCAGGTTTTATTTAAATCTGTAAATTGTAAATATTGTACATTCTGTGAATAAGTTATATTTCCATTAGTAGTTAGATAGTTAATTAGTTAGAGTTATTATAGTATTAGTTAGTAGATTGTATATATAGAATAGTTAGATTAGTTGGTTTGTTATATTTATTTTTAGTTAGATTAGTTTAGTTTGTTTAATAGTTAGTTTTAGTTAGATTAGTTAGTTTAGAGTAGTTTTTCTTTTTTTCTTAGGACCTCAGATCGGCTAACGGAGCCGCTAAACCCGTCAGGGTGGTTCATTCCAAACGGCTTGGGTTATTAGATAACCCCGGATCGGTTCCACTCTTCCATTTGACGGACGGTCGATTTCGCCCGTCAACAGAATCTTAAAACATGACCTGACCTAACCCAAAAGATGCACTTATGAGGGTTTAAACAAATGCGATAATAGCTAAATCTCTCAAAAATTAGATGAAGGTGGGTAAAGTGATCCACTCTCTTATGAGAGTGAGAAGCGATATCATCGAGGAAATATTATAATATATGCTTGAGATTGTTAAAGGAAAAGATCATGGCTTGTTGGAAGATTGCGTTGACATTTTTAAGGCCGAAAGGAATTTTCCAACATGCGAAAGTACCCCAAGGAAAAATAAATGTCATCTTATGTTGATCCTCGGGTTTAATATGAATTTGGTTGTATCCTGAAAATCCATCCATAAAATAAAAAATATTGCTTCCCACACACTCATCAAGAATCTAATCAATAAAAGGTGTTAGGAAGTTGTCTTTAGGATAGGATTTATTTAGGTCTCGAAAATCCATACACACACGGATGGTTCCTTGCTTCTTATTCACAAGAATGGGATTGGATACCCGTTCATTCAAGGGAATCGGGTAGATAAAACCTTCATTAAGAAGTTTCTCCACCTCTGCCTTAATAACAGGGGCCTTTCTAGTATTAACATCTCTAAGTCATTGTCGAATAGGTTTAGCATCCGGGTAGGTTTTAATCTCATGTTCGATAATACTAGGGTAAATTCCTGTCATATCTTCATATGAACAATCAAATACATCACAAAGTTATTTGAAGATATCGATGTATAGATATGTATTTCTTTAGGCGAACAATCCACACCGATTTATACATTTTCAATTTTACCAGGAATATGAGAGATATCGATCGTGATGGTAGGAGAAATACTTGTGATGTTTCCTTCAGCATAAATTTCATGCGTATGAAGTGGAACTATGATGTGAAATAATATCTCACTCAAGGTAGATCTAAAACCATCTTGTTCGATCCTAACAAGCTCTGGGAGGAAGTAAGAGCGATGATGCATATCATCCCATGGCTTATATGAACCATTCATGGCCTCTAATATTTATTCATCCAAAGGTAAAGTATCATCAAGGGAATCATGTGAGAATGACGATGAAGTGGCCCATACAGACTTAAGAACATGATCCTCCTCTTCTGTTTGCGAGGAGACATGATTTGGGTCACCAAAAGAGTCAAGAATAGCCTGATATGCTATCTTTGTCGTCAACAGTGACATTTTCATTCCAATATGTGACTGACCTTCACAAGACATGGTCAAGGAAGGTAGGGTACAAGGATCATTAAAATATGAAGTGAGGAAAGGAACGAACCCCATTGACGAAGCAGACCTACATGACATAAATGAATTGGTGCCACAAAATCAAAGGTACCCATAAGGGAGGAATACATTCTGACACCATTATCCTCAATTATCGGCTGAGAATTGTGGATCATGGGGATCAAAGGTCCAACCAATGCATTGTGGCTAGCATGCGCAAAGGACAACTAATCAATCATCATGATTTTCCCTTTGTGAGGAAAACATAAAGTACATAAAATGGACGACACGACTGCAGTCATATCATAAGTCTAGTTGCGCCCTATTAATAAGTTATAGTCAAGGGGTGCATCAACCACCTCAACATCCATCTCCATTGTCTTTCCACCTAATTGGATCGGAAAGGTAGGAAGAATACCGTGGGGACAGAAAGAACGACCATCAAATGCAGTCAACATATTCAAATATTGAGAGAGTGTTGGAGAGCCAATGGATTTCAAACAGGTTAGGGACATCACGCATGTTGCAGTGCCCTCATAAATAAAAATACGTTTGATGGTATACTTTGAGTAATCCACATGGATTTGTAAATCCATGTGGTAATGCAAGCAAGGTTGAACATCCGTAATGTCAAAATTGATAACCTTAGAGCCACACAGGTCTAGAGATCCTAATGTAGATAGCAAGGCATTCCTCTGTGAAGGAAACGGCTAGAGTACCTCCAAATCCGACATCACACAAGGGGTTTGACCCAGATCTTCGATAATAGAATAGTTCTAGGAAACTCTAGCATTAGGGTTGTGGGTAGAGCATTTGAGTAATCCTTTAAGAATACGAGGAAGAGGCTCTGGATTTTCGATCTGCAAAGGTGCTTCTAGAGGAGGGGGAGACTCTAGACCTGGAACAGCTTGTGAAGAACTATAATCGTGAGATCGTGTGGCTACATTAATCTGAGACTTAACCATATTTATGCATATATGGTCACTATAATGTGCAAGATGGTTTTGATTCCCATTCATCGCATTTATAGAATTAGAGGAGCTTGATGCCATGTGCTAATTATGCGGAAAAATATTAGTCAACACATCAAGCAGTAGAGATAAGAGCCTCACAAATTCCTCAAGTTTTGGGAACAAGTGGGTGAGGTGATCATCAATACAAAGCTTACAAGGGAATTTCACCTTTTTCTTCTCTTTCTTTCCCTCACTGACATTAATCTTCAATATATCATTGTTAGCATTTTTCTTGGTTTTATTATCATTCCTCCCACCCTTACTATTGTTACCACGTCCTTTCATTTTATTCCCTCCTAGTTGTTGGTTACCATTTGGGTTAGTCGACCACTGCATAGAATGCACATCCACCAACTGAGTGGGAGTGGAGGAAATAGATGAAAATTGTCCTCCTAGAGACTGCCTTAGAGACAACTCTTTCCACTAGCTTGTCTCCAAGTCTGTAGATTTAACATTTATGGAGCCTATAATTCCATCAGTATGAAGCCCGAGTTTTTTTCTAGGGTTGTAGATTGACCTTGATGAGTCAATAATAATTTCTTACAACATCTCAGACTGAGCATATATGAGATCTAGCTGCTGGGATTTGAAAATCACTTCCTCCTCAAATGTTACCTCAGATGTAGAAACATCCTTTGAAATATAAGGCAGTAAAGACTTAAGAAACCATTCCAACAAGAACTCTAGAGGAATGTAGTCTTTGATCAACCTCTTCTATCCATGCCACTCTTGGATGTGATCCAAGATATGGGTTACTTTTTCCTGGAAGAGGGATGACAAAAGTTCTATGTCAGCATCGTAATAGACCAAAAATTGGAAGTGGTTGAGGAAGACTAAAACCATCTTATTAAAATTCCCATAAGTTCCCCCCAGTAGCTCTATGTAACATTTCATTGCAACCCCCATGAGGGTGCATTGAAACAATATTAAACGAATAGAATTGTCATTAAGGGAATTGGAAGAGCACCAAAGATAAAAAGTGGTGAGTTGATTACTAGGATCCTCACCAATCTTTCCCTCGAATTTAATAATATCTAAAGGAAGCTTGGTGGGGATGGGGGGGCATGTCGGTTCATTCATTAATATTGATAAGTCTACAAAATTAAGCATAGCCAGAAAAGGGATCCAGGGTTGCGAAATCTGATCCCATGCTCCCAAGAAAGGTTGTTCTTGGGGAATCATATCCCAACCAGGGTTCTAGTATGCACCATGGCCCTTTCTGGGATTGTAAAACCCCCCTCCAAATTGATTCATAAGGGGTTAATTGGTAACCATTCCAATATGAATGTTATAACGAGGTTATAAATATTTCTCCCATTCGGAGTAGCTTCAGGTTGGGGATTTCCCAAAGTATGAAACTGACCTCCTCTTGGTGTAAATCTGGAGGATAAAAGTGGATTCTTCATGCCAAAAGTGTTGGTTGGACTCGCTGTGGAGGAGGTAGGTGTAAAGGACAGAACATAAGAAATGTCTTGTCCACCTAGTTGATTACTTCATCCAGGAGAATTAAGAATAGGATTATATCTAGGGTGAAAAGGAGGTAGGTTTTGGATCGTAGGAGTCATTTGGGGAATATGAGAACCACCAAACGAGAGTGGAATATACGGAGGATCCATGCCCCCAAGTCCAATACTAGGATTTGTATTCGTCGCTGGAATGGATGAATAAAATTGCGATGTGAGATTCGACATACCATAAGAGAAAGGGATAGAGTTCGTAGCTATGGACTGAGTATTGTACCTAGGTGTAACAAAAATAGACCCAAAAGGGTTTGTCACTATAGGTTGAGTAGAAACCATAGGTTGGATAGGAGTGATGACTGGAACCTCTGGCACTACAACCATAGTGGTCGAAGGCATAAAAGGATTTCCATTAATTATGGTAGGTATGGGAGTTAAAGGACTCCCAGTGTCTTTCTGACTCGACTCAGTACTCATACTTGTATGACCACAAGTTTGGTAAGTGGAGGTGTCTTTACCACGGTTCATAACATTATGACTTTTATAAGGAAAATACTAAATATGTGGTGGTAACTTCAACAAACGACAAGACCTATGAGGAAGTGGGTATGGCTCCACGATGACTCAAGAATCGAGATATAAAACAAATCCTAAGGCGAACTAACAATAAAAGAGCACACCAAAATAAACAAAAAGACCAATATGCACACAAATAGGATATAGTGGTTGAAAGGGGCCTCCCTCACTAAAGTAGGTATTTCTTGCCCAAGAGGGGCCTAAGACTACCTTAAAAATATTAGAGGTATAAAAATACATTATAAGGGCCCTCATGGGATTAACAACACAGACAATCCGATCCCCCCGGAGAGTTAATCCTCCATAAAGGTTGTGTGTTGTTTGACCCTTACATGACATAAGGTACTATAGAATAACCCCTACAAGTAACCTATGTGCCTACCTATGCCAAGCAATTAAAGCCACCATGATATAACCAATGCGCATGAGAACAGTCATAATTTAGGTCCACCATATGGGCAGGGTAACAAATCCAAAAATATTGAAAGAACTACCTCTCATAGAGGTAAAGGCACTAGAAACACCCCCAGATACAAATATATCCCCATTAATATCTCTGATGCTAAGAAGGTATTAGAGGGATATCTCTACAACCAACTTCATGCAACCTCGTGCTTAACTCCAGTGTGTGTGGAGCCTCCTGACATCACCAATTATACAATGGATTTCACCACTCCCTTAGTTGGACACATATGTTCAGTTTAATATCCTTGGAGAACTTTACTCGAAAATCCTCTTCCAAGGCTCTATATCTTAAGCTAGTTTGTGTTGGAAGATTAGTTGTTGTCATTGATGTCAACCCTAGTCATGGGTTTTGGACCGCAAGATTGATGAAGGTATTTGGACATGAAGGATAATGCATGTACAGATAAAACTCCCATGGATGGATAGTATACATCATGTTGTTTTCGGTGGTATGCGGCACGCCACGTGGATCCTCATGGTTGAGGAGAAATGATTTTTTGAAGATGACAAAGTGAATTGAAGAAGGAAGTACATGTAGGCCCTGAAGATAATTAAAGAACATAACTACAAAATAAGAAAGTGTTAGGTCGGCCCTAATGTTAAAATTAAGTGACATAAATGGTATAAATAAATACAATTATACATTCATGTGATACACAAGTCAAATTTCATAGGAAATCAGAAGTAAAGAAGGCCGGATTTCAAGGGAGGATGAAGTATTTTGGTGATGTGTTCCAAGGTATGTTATTTTTAGGTCATCTTACCATTTTCGCTACAATTTTTTTTCTATAACGATTCAGATGGTGAAATTGCTAAGGTATTGAGAAGACATATCAAGGTACCTGTGGTAAAAGTTTCAGCTCTTGATTCGAAACAATTATGGAGATACAATCTGTAGAAGATAGGGTTTTTGACCAGTCTTGAAGCAAGTCAATATATAGGTGTTCTGGGTAAAACAGTAATAAATTATTCATAGAGAATCCAAATGAAGTGGGAAAATTTCCATTGGAAAAAGTACAGATTGTATTTTATTTTTTGCGATTTTCAGAATCTGATGTTAAATATTGAGCGCGGGGCATTCTGTACAAGTTCGGTCTCCTAAATAAACCATAATTGAACAAAATCTATCATTCTCTCTATAACTTCTTTCGGGGGAGGATTCAAGGAGTGCAACTTAGAGACATTTCAGAGAATACATTGAGTAATATTGTCTACAGGATCAGAGTATTCCAAGAATTTAATAATTTCATAAATTGAATAAGTCTCAGGAAGCATTATCAGGTTCTATGTGATGGTTGGTTGATGGTGATGATTTAATGTAAAGTTTTATTATCTCTCATATATTCTTGGGTTGAAGGAAGGGGCAAGGATGGAGAGTTAAATCCT
>SNQJ01S0042461.1:49691-82003 GCA_010110895.2 Picea sitchensis
AAAGTATTCCAAGAATTGAAGAATTGCATAAATTTAATAAGTCTCAGGAATCCTTATCAGGTTCTATTTGATGGTTGGTTGATGGTGATGATTTAATGTAAAGTTTTATTATCTCTCATATATTCTTGGGTTGAAGGAAGGGGCAAGGATGGAGAGTTAAATCCTCTCTTGATATTGGAGGATTGTATCTTCCTCTTGGAGGTTTATCCCTCCCTTCACATTTGGAAGTTGTAGCTACCTTTGGAAGTCATTACTTCCCTTGAACAATAATTATTGATTATTTCTCAATTATGCATGGTGTATTGGTGTAACTCTTATACTATTATTCATTGCTCATTGGATATAGTTTAATGGTTTAAGTATAAGTTGAAAAATGTTTTAAATTGTACTTGATACTGATTCACCCCCCTCTCATTATCAACAATTGGTATCAGAGAAGGTTTCCTTAAGAACAGTTTAACCACTGGAAGGAAAATCTTGAGCGGAGATGGATGACCATGAGCACATTTCAAATGGGATTAAAAAAAATTATCGAAGAAATTATGCATACTGGAGTGATAGAGTGAAAACTTACCTAACGGATTTGAGAGTAGACATTTGGTACTCAGTTGTAAATGGCTATGTAATCCCAAATAATGCTCCAACCAATCCAAATGAGAAGAATCTTATGAGTTGTAATTCAAAAGCCAAACATGTTATTCTAGCAGCATTGGCACCAACCATTGCTAGCAAAGTGATGTGTTGCAACACTACTAAAGAGGTATGGGACAAACTCAAGAGTATCTACGAAGGTGATCCAAAAGTTAAGAAGGTCAAGCTTCAACGACATAGAGAAAAATTTGAAAATTTGAAGGTGAATGAAAAGGAAGATATTGCAACCTATCTTCTTAGAGTTGATGAGTTGTCAATGCTATCAGAGGATTAGGTGAAGATCTTGATAAATCGTTGGTTGTACAAAAAGTGTTGGTATCACTTCTCTTGAAGTATGATGCTAAGGTCTCTTCCATTGAAGAAACTAGGGACTTGTCCAAAATGACAATGGATGAATTACATGGGTCTCTTATAGCATATGAAATGAGAACAGGTACAGAAAGTGACCAGCCAAACAATGAAGCAGCCTTTAAAGACATAAAGAAGACAAAAGACAAGGATAATGACCTTGATGAAGAAATAGCAAATTTTGTAAGAATGTTTCAGAAGGGAAGTGGAAGATACAAAGGAAAGTCTCCTCTCAAATGCTTTAACTGTGGTAGAATAGGACATATTGTTGAAAACTACTACTATAAAAAGAGAAGTCTCAACAATACAAAAATCTTCTACTCCAAGGAAGATGGTGTTAGCGTCAGAAATCACCCCTGGATTGCTTGCAAGAGCAGAGCCCAACGCCCATCAGTTTTATGTCACGATTTGTTTAATGGGGTGATCGATTGGTATAGACTCAACAAGGTATAGCTTTAACTCAGGAAACCGGGCCTGGTATGTAGAAAGCAAGGGAGGTCTTTATCCAACTTCAGTCAGTAAATGGATAAAGGGTGGTAGATGGAAGACTTGTGAGAAAGGTGAGAAAGACTGCCTCAGGTGACAGGCCTTCGGAAGCTTGAGGGCGAAAAACTCAAAGGCCAAGATCCTCTTGGTCCAGAGCTTCAAGGAGCTGAGGGGTGACTTGATTGAATCCTTCAATTCCAAGTCTTTCAGTGATAAGAAATTCACAGGAACTGATTCGAAACAATGAAACTATTACAATGATCCAACCTACAACCTACATCATCCTATAATAGCTGCAACTCGACTGGATCCTCCAATTTTGAGTTTTTCTAACACAGTAAACAAAGAGATGGAAAAGAAGCTAACATCCATAAAGTAAGAAGTCTCAAATGCCTTGCACATTAACCAGAGCATCCAACGCTTCATCAAAACTTTACAATCAGGAGCTTTGCTCAACCATCGATAGATTATAAAATACAAAGACTGAGTCTATATACTCAGGAAAATTCACCTCTCAGAGGTGTGTCCAGTCACCCTAAGATTGGTGTCCCTCCAGTCAAACTCATACTGATATCCTTCTTCAAGTGCCACCTTAACTATGCATGGCTCCTGCAAGGATGGTAGCTGAGCCATTAAGTGTTGGGATAGTGTGCACAGAATTCTCTATCTAGTCGAGGACTTCGGTGTGGTTTCTTTGAAAAAATTGACGCACAGGACCTCTTCGAGCAGACCGCCTGCCAGACCCTCCATTCCCCACACTTAATGAATGAAAGGAGGTTTCAACCACCTGTTCTTGCCTTAATTTACTCCAAGCAAGAAAAAGTATTGAGATCGGATCTGATGGTGCCTGCAGATCACGATGATCCCCTCTATAACTGAGCTCGGTGCCCTTGGCCTTCTTTACACAACTCCTTTCTCTCCCCAAGTGACCACGGGCTGTGACCATGTGCTTATTCCCAAGGTGCTTTCATCATTCACGGATGAGAAGGAGTTAATCCTTGCATTTTGAAATCGTGATGAGAGAAACGCCGAGATGGCTCAATCTGGTGCCACGCGTCCCTCTGAGATCTGATGGTCCTAAAACTCACTCAGTGATATGTGGGCCCGACTCACGGATGCTCCCGGCACCTCGCGCATCGGTAAAATGACAGAGCTTCTCCTTGTGGCTTGGGGTCGCGATGGACGAAATGTCGAGATGGCTCAATCGGCTACCAGGTGTCCTCTTTGGAAGGATGGTTGAGAATGCTCCGTGATATCGCGGTCCTGAATTTCGGCGCTTTCGAGGTTCTGGGCTTCGAAATGTTCAACGACATAAAACCTTCGCCCTTTGAACTCGAGACTACTGAAAAACTGATGCGACTGGATCCCACACCACGGGTCCTTTAGATGGACGGTTTCTATTCCTCCCTGCATACAATACGGGCATGATTTGTTTGTGCTAATTTTGGTGCAACTTTGCTATCCGCGATTTTCCATCGGCCGCCGATCTGCTCCTATGGATGAATTTGGACTGCCGTCAATATAATTTTTCTCGCTTACTCACTTGGAAGCTTGAAACGAGATTTTTTTGTGTTGCGCTCAGGTGCTTCACCTGTGACCTGCAGTCTTGAATACTCTTGTACCCCAGACAAGAAATGTTACTAACATTAGGCTCAATGGGGGATAGAGTCATCCTTGTGATGCTCTAAGGACTCATTTTGTAGTTCCAGTGCCTTGCTGCTGGTCTATGGAGTCTTTTACTAAGATGAAACAATAAAAGTAAAAAAAAGAACAGAAAGGACAATATTTACAAAACACAGGAGCCACCGAAGGCTCAGACAAAACATTTTTTAAGAAAATGCTTATTTACTAGGCTACTGAAAACTTCTTCGCCTTCCAAATCTTGCAATCTGTACGTGTTATTTCAAAAAACCTCAGAGATTTTGAAAGGCCCGATCCACAGGGCCTCAAATTTGTCGTGTTTTCCCTTGTCTTGCTTAGGAGCATCCCATTTCAGTACCAGATCTCCTATCTGGAACTCCTACTTCTTGGCCTTCTTATCGAAAACCTACTTGATCCTTTGCTGATGAAACAGAATTTTGTCCATTGCCTGCTCCCTGCCCTGTTGGACCTCCACTAGCTGATGAATCCTTCTAATCATGTCATCAGGCTCCTCCTGATGATCCTGGAGGAATTTTTCTACAGGCATGGCTAGATGAGAAGGAAAAACAACCTTTGCTCCATAGACTAATTGGAAAAGAGAGACGCATATAGATCTCTTTGTGGTCACTCGATCGGCCCATAGAGAAAATTTCAGTCTGGAATGCGAGGCCTTCTTGTTGTCTTCCAACAGCCTTTTGATGATTCTTATCAGGCTTTTGTTGGAGGATTCTGCTAAACCATTTCCCTATGGATAATATGGGGTGGAGTGAATCAGTTTGATCCCAAAATGTTCACAGAACTTGGCTAATGACTCAGATCCAAAAGTGCCTGCGTTATCAGTGACAATCTTACTTAGGCAGCCGAACCTTGTGATGAGGTCGTCCAAGAACCCAATGATTACCTTTTGGGAAGCACTTCTGGTAGGGATAGCTTCAATCCACTTGGTAAAGAAATATGTAGCAGTCAGGATCCATCTGTGCTTCCCACTGGAAGCGGGGTGGATTTCTCAGATGAAATCTAGGCCCCACTGCTGGAAAGGTCCAGAAACAACCATAAGATTTAATGGCAAGGACTTGAGTTGTTTCTTTCATGCAAATATTTGACATTTGATGCAGGCCCTAACCCTTCTGCAGACGTCAGCAAACAAGGTGGGCCAGTAATATCTAGCCCTGAGGATTTTGTGGGCTGTGGCCTTCCAGAAATGGTGCCCTCCACATAGGCTGTTGTGAAATTCAGACATGATCATATCGGCCTCTTGTGAATTCATTCATTTTAAAAGAACCCCCAGGGGGTCTTTCCAATATAAAATTTGATCGATAAGGCAGTATCCGACTGCCTTGATCTTCAGAGCTCTTTCTTTATTTCTTTGCAGGTCGTCTGGAGGCCGCAACTCTTGCAG
This sequence comes from Picea sitchensis, assembly GCA_010110895.2. Classification (NCBI taxonomy): domain Eukaryota; kingdom Viridiplantae; phylum Streptophyta; class Pinopsida; order Pinales; family Pinaceae; genus Picea; species Picea sitchensis. The sequence continues at coordinate 54,217 of SNQJ01S0042461.1, forward strand.
AAAGTATATGACATCCTTATACCAAGGACATCGAGCCAATGGGGGCTCCCTTTGAGGGTCTCTTTTAGACAACTGACCCTGCTAAATTCCTGAGCATTCGTTGATGAAACTTATCCCCAAATTTGGAAATTGGCTTCAGCCAACAGCTTGGCTAAGCCCTGACCTTTGATCAATTTGGTGGGCTTTATTTCCAGGTCAAATTCCAAAATTCTGGCTATCCACTTACTCCTTCTCCCGTCTATGTCAGGCTGGATAAGAATGTCTTTAACAGTAGCTGAGGGGACATAAGCGATGATTTTTTACTGCAGGACATACACTCTAAATTCCTTGAGAGCCTTTACCAGGGCATAGGCCTGCTTCTCCATAGTGTTATACCTGACTTCAGCATCCCTCAATTCTCGGCTGAAATAGGCCATGGGCTGCTCTAGCCCAACCTCGTTTGTCTATAATAAAACAGCAGCCACCGTGTCGGGTGAGGAAAAGGAGAAAATAAGGAAATCCTTTGAGTAATCATGGCTAATAAGCATAGGGGATTTAGTCAGGGCCATCTTCATCTGCTCAAATGAATGTCGCGATTCAGGAGTCCACTTCACTTCATTTCCTTTCCTTAACATGCTTGTTATAAGTTTTACCTCCTCAACAAATTTAGGCACAAACCTCATCAGAAAATTAATCTTGCCAAGGAAAGATTGGATCTCCTTCTTGGACCTCGGGATCGATAAGGCTTGTATTAACTCCACTCTGCTAGGGTGAATCCTGACTCCTTCTGCTGATACTATGTGTCCTAGTAACATTCCCTAATGCATGGCGAACAAAGATTTCTTGGGGTTTAATGAAATGCCAAAACTCCTGCATTTCAGGAAAACCTTCCTGAGATGACAATAGTGTTCTTTATCAGATTTTGAAAATACTGTGATGTCATCTAGATAGAAGACCACAAATTTATCCTTTTCCCCGATGAAATCTATGTCCATGGCACGCTGGAATGTTTCCCCTACATTCATTAATCCAAACAACATCTTGGCATACATGAATGTCCCCCATGGAGTAGGGAATGATGTTTTTTCCCTGTCCTCAGGTAAAACAGAGACTTGATTGTAGCCAGAGAAACCATCAATCATGGACATCCTGGAAGCTCATGTTACCCTCTGCAGTATATGTTCCATCTTTGGTAAGGGGTAGTTATCCTTTCGTGAGCTCATGTTTAGGTTTTTGAAGTCTACACAGAGTCGGATCTCTCCATTATTTTTCCTTACTAGCACCAAGTTGGCCACCCACTCTGAATATCTCAGTGGTACAATGATCTAAGCTTGAAGCAGCTTCTTCACTTCCCTCTCCATGATAGGCAGCAGCATAGGATTGATCTGTCTCAGCTTCTGCCTAAATGGCTTTGCCTCCTCTTTTAGTGGGATTTTATGCTCGATGATAGAGGTGTCATAGGTTTTGAGGTCTTCATAGGTCCAGGCGAAAACATCAACAAATTCCCTTAAAAGTCCAATGTATTCGGACCTCTGCTCCTCTGTTNCAGTGGTACAATGATCTAAGCTTGAAGCAGCTTCTTCACTTCCCTCTCCATGATAGGCAGCAACATAGGATTGACCTGTCTCAGCTTCTGCCTAAATGGCTTTGCCTCCTCTTTTAATGGGATTTTATGCTCGATAACGGAAATGTCATATGTTTTGAGGTCTTCATAGGTCCAGGCAAACACATCAACAAATTCCCTCAAAAGTCCAATGTATTCAGACCTCTTCTCCTTTGTCAGACTTCTTGACAATTTGACAAACTTGGGCTCACTCTCGGTCCCAATGTTGCACTGAATAGTACCAGTGTTATCCTCCGAGGTATCTCCTTTTAATGACACATCATTTCTATCAAAAAGCCTTTCCAAAGGAACCAGTCCTCTTGGAATATGATTGTTGGGCAGCTGCACAATGTCATGCTTTGTTATTTTATTCAGAACATTACCCCCATCAAGCCTTTCTTCAGAGACAGAATCTTGGTCGATATGCATTTCCGAAAATTCTTCGACAGTATCTAGGAATTTCTTGATCTCGAGATCATCCTCGAATACCTTCCAATGTTTGACGTTTTCAGGTATGGAGGGCCTGTATTTTACTTCCACATCATATCTAAATTTGGGCGGCAAGGGTACTTTGAAATTTCCTGTTGATGTAGCCAAGGAATCTGCCACTGTGTTCTTCTCTCTTGGGACAAAATAAATGTTGAATGCCAAGAAGAAACTGTCAACTAGGTCCCACACCTCATTTTTGTAGCTTCTGAGTCAAGGATGCTTAGCCTGATAAGCGTTTCTAATCTGTTGGACCACCAACTCTGCATCACCGAACATTGCTACCTCTTGAATTCCCATTTCCCTCGTGGTTCTTAATCCTAGAAGAAGAGCTTCATACTCTGCCACATTGTTGGTAGCTTCAATTTCTAATTTGTACGACAGAGATATGGTTTCCTGAGTAGGTGATACAAAAAATACCCCAGCACCATCACCTTCCCTAGAAGAGGCTCCATCAAAGAACATTTTCCAGACGGGGATGATGGAGAGAGGAAACTTATGGGAAGTGGTGGGATACTTTCTGAGCTTAAGAGGGGGTTCGGGAGCATGGGTGAGTTGTAGTAAACTAGAGCCTAAATCAGTGTCTAAGACAAAAATGGGATGGTTGGTAGGGTTGGCTTCATCACTGATTATATAGGCCAGATGGGCTTCCCTGTATAGCCTCCTATGTTCTCCTCCAAACACTGGGATAGTAGCATATGTGAGGTCCTTCTGCAAAGTTCCCCCCAGTCTTTTTATCCAAAATCTTGATAATAACATTCCGATCTTGGGGGGGACATCAGCCACTACAATATCCATGATCACACTTTTCATCGGAAACTAAAACAAGGTCACGACCAGGTCTTTGATAACTCCTAGACATTGAACCTTTCTGGAGTCAAAGGAATAGAGGTCATTATAGGCTTGGGTGACTTCTAGCCCTAACTCTTCCATGACAGTTTTGGGCATGAGGTTGTGAGAAGCCCCCGAATCCATCAAGCAGTTGTACAGTACCTTGTCATGGATGTTCAGGGAAGTGTAGAAGGGAGGGGATGAGTCATTCCTGTCTTCCACCATAGGACCTAGAATAATTGTAGGCTTTTCATCTTGTAAATTGATGGAGTCTGTGGGAAGGCATGAGACCTCAGACTGTAAAAGCTCAGAGAAGCGTTTCTTGAACCCTTCATGTTTAATCAATTCGGTTAGGGGCACATGAATCCTGATCTTTTGAATTTCATGCTCAAAATTAAAAGAAGATGTAAGCTTTGGGATTTCTCTTATTTTGGGAACATGATTCTGGACTATGGGAGAGAGGGGTTGGTGCTTCTTACCTCTGTGACTGTCCTCTACTTCATTAGCAGGTTTCTATGTTCTAGTGGACTGCTCAGGAACATCAGGCACTGCTATCCTTTTCTTGGAATGCAGATCATACCTGCCTTGGCTACCACTAGCCTTGTCTCCTTTACTCAGTTCATTTAGTTGACTGTCCATGAGATACTCCTCGTATGTTGATTGAGTGAGATGAGGAAAAGGAGGAGTGTCCCCGAAGAAATGGATTTCAGGATCGAGCTCATCTATTTCCCCTTCTTCCCCTTCGGCCACAAAATTGTTTTGAAAAGGGGCTTGAATCTTCTGGTATTCGTTGTCTCTTCCCCTCTCCCTTTGGACAGTCGGGGAAGCAATATTGTTCGGCCTTCTGAAACCTCCTCCCTTTTCGGCATTTTCGGGGCCTTTGTATGCTTGCCTCCCTTACACCTTCATTCTCTCCATCTCTACAGACAGAGACTTCACCATCCTGGTCAGTTCATCCACTTGAGGGGGGGGCACCGATGGGCCAGAAGTTGAGGCTTCTGACCTTCCCTTTCTTCTATCTGCATCGATCTTGTTTCTCATTCTGTCAGCTGCTAATACATTGGATTCCACTTCTATGGCCGCGTCTTTCATTTGAGCTAAGGAGGTGGCTCTTATTTCTCTTAATAAGAGACATAAATCGGGGCTGAACGCACTAGCATAAGAAATCTTGGTTGAGGCTTCTGAAGGCTTTATTTCGGCAGGGATTTTATTATACATCCTATTGAATATTTTGGAGTAGTCGGAGAGAGACTCTCCTTCCATCTTCTTCAAAGACCTGAACTTTGTCATGTAATACATGAAATCCTTCCTATCTCCCCACTGCCTCAGGAAAACACTATCCAGGGCTTCAATCCCAGCAATAGATCCAGGGGCCAATACTCTAAACCACTTCCTTACCTCACCATCGAGGCTCTGGACGAAGACTCTCACCCAGACATCTTCATTTTCAATATTCAAGTTGTCTTCATAACTCTAAAAATCAGCCAAGTTCTCCTCCACAGTTATGTCCCCTTCCCTAGTGAACTTGGGCATGTATTTCAAGTAATCTCCAGCAGGGAAAGGGTTCATAGGATGGAGTAGAACTAAGGGAGCATATCTGGCAGTGACTATGGCATCCATTCTATTCAGAGGGGGATTAGCACCAGCCATGGGAATATTAGGTGGAGGAGAACTTGGAGGAGAAGGAGCTCGCGAAGGGGCTACTGGGAATGAGTCTTGAAGTGGAGTGGGAAACAAGAGGGGATTTAAGGAGAAGGCTAGCGAGCTCAAGTCAGCAGGTGCTCCTCTTTGCACAGGAGTAGTAACAGTAAAAAGAGGAGGAGCAGTAAAGATAGGAGTGGGGAAATCTTCTGTAGTCCTGGGTCTATTCCAAGGTATAGCTTCAGAGGAGAGGGGAGTGACAAGGATTTCTCCCTCCAATCCCAGACTGGGAGGGGAAAAATCAGCAGGAACACTCTCGAAATTAAGGAAACGGGAAACCTCTGAAGGAGGTCTATTAAGAAACTAAGGAGGAGAAAAAGGAGTTCCTACAGAAGGGGATGGCGGATTACCTAGTTCGGTGGTGAAATTTTCTTCTTCAGGGGCCTTTCCTTTTCTGAGAACCACCTCTGGATCAGTTTCAAGTGTAGTTGGAGGCAGCTGTGGATGAGACCATGTGTGTCTACCTCTGAAAGCCACAATTAACACGGCAAGTTCACCACAGTGGAGTCATCACAATGGAGTCGCCAGGTACACAGTAGCAATCTTCAAAGGCTCTGATACCCAATCCACCTTCATAATCAGAGGCTCAATGTCGTTCAATCCTGGGGAAAATTTTCAACTTCGTCCCCGACAACGACGCCAAAAATGTTAGCATCAGAAGTCACCCCTGGATTGCTTGCAAGAGCTGAGCCCAACACCCATCAGTTTTATGTCACGATTTGTTTAATGGGGTGATCGATTGGTACAGACTCGAGAAGGTATAGCTTTAACTCAGGAAACTGGGCCTGGTATGTAGAAAGCAAGGGAGGTCTTGATCCAACTTCAGTCAATAAATGGATAAAGGGTGGTAGATGGAGGACTTGTGAGAAAGGCGAGAAAGACTGCCTTGGGCGACAGGTCTTCGGAAGCTTGAGGGAGAAAAACTCAAAGGCCAAGATCCTCTTGGTCCAGATATTCAAGGAGTTGTGGGGTGACTCGACTGAATCCTTCAATTCCAAGTCGTTCAGTGCTAAGAAATTCACAGGAACCGATTAGAAACAATGCAACTGTTACGGTGATCCAACCTACATCATCCTATAATAGTTGCAACTCAACTGGATCCTCCAATTTTGAGTTGTTCTAACACAGTAAACAAAGAGATGGAAAATAAGCTGACATCCATAAAGTAAGAAGTCTCAAATTCCTTGCACATTAACCAGAGCGTCCAACGCTTCATCAAAACTTTAAAATCGGGAGCTTTGCTCAACCATCGATAGATTATAAAATACAAAGACTGAGTCTATATACTCAGGAAAATTCACCTCTCAGAGGCGTGTCCAGACACCCTAAGCTTGGTGTCCCTTCAGTCAAACTCATACTGATATCTTTCTTCAAGCGCCACCTTAACTACGCATGGCTCCTGCAAGGATGGTCGCTGAGCCATTAAGTGTTGGGTTAGCGTGCGCAAACTTCTCTATCTAGTCGAGGACTTCGGTGTGGTTTCTTTGAAAAAATCGACGCACAGGACCTCTTCGAGCAGACTGCTTGCTAGACCCTCCATTCCCCACACTTAATGAATGAAAGGAGGTTTCAACCACTTGTTCTTGCCTTCATTTACTCCAAGCGAGAAACAATATTGAGATCAGATCTGATGGTGCCTAGAGATCGCGATGATTCCCTTTGTAACTGAGCTCGGTGCCCTTGGCCTTCTTTACACAACTCCATTCTCTCCCCAAGTGACCATGGGCTGTGACCATGTGCTTATTCCCAAGGCACTTTTGGCATTCGCGGATGGGAAGGAGCTAATCCTTGCATTTTGAAATCACGATGAGTGAAACGCTGAGACGGCTCAATCTAGTGCCACGCGTCCCTCTGAGATCTGACAGTCCTGAAACTCACTCGGTGATATGTGGGCCCGACTCACGGATGCTCCCGGCACCTTGCGCATCGTGAAAATGACAGAGCTTCTCTTTGTGGCTTGGGGTCGTGATGGACGAAACGTCGAGATGGCACAATCGGCTGCCAGGTGTCCCCTTTGGAAGGATGGTTGAGAATGCTCCGTGATATTGTGGTCCTGACTTTCAGTGCTTTCGGGGTTCGGGGCTTCGAAATGGTCAATGACATAAAACCTTCTCCCTTTGAACTCGCTACTACTGAAAAACCGATGTGACTGGATCCCGCGCTATGCTTCCTTTAGATGGACGGTTGTTATTCCTCCCTGCATACAATACGGGAGCAATCTGTTTGTGCTAATTTTGGCGCAACTCTGCTATCCACGATTTTCCACCGGCCGTCGATCTGCTCCTATGGATGAATTTGGACCGCCGTCAATATAATTTTTCTTGCTTACTCACTTGGAAGCTTGAAACGAGATTTTTTTGTGCTGCGCTCGGGCACTTCTCCTGCGACCTGCAGTCTTGAATACTCTTGTACCCCAGACAAGAAATGTTACTAACATTAGGCTCAATGGGGGATAGAGTCATCCCTGTGATGCTCTAAGGACTCATTTTGCAGTTCCAGTGCCTTGCTGCTGGGCTATGGAGTCTTTTACTAAGCCGAAACAATAAAAGTAAAACAAAGAATAGAAAGGACAATATTTACAAAACACAGGAGCCACCGAAGGGTCAGACAAAACATTTTTTAAGAAAATGCCCATTTACTGGGCTACTGAAAACTTCTTCGCCTTCCAAATATTGCAATCTGTACGTCTTATTTGAGAAAACCTCAGAAATTTTGAAAGGCCCGATCCACAGGGCCTCAAATTTGTCGTGTTTTCCCTTGTCTTGCTTAGGAGCATCCCATTTCAGTACCAGGTCTCCTATCTGGAACTCCTCCTTCTTGGCCTTCTTATCGAAAATCTACTTGATCCTTTGCTGATGGTCCTGAATTCTATCCATTGCCTGCTCCATGCCCTGTTGGACCTCCACTAGCTAATGAATCCTTCTGATCATGTCATCAGGCTCCTTCTGATGATCCTGGAGGAATTTTGCTACAGGAATGGCTAGATGAGAAGGAAAAATAGCCTTTTCTCCATAGACTAATTGGAAAAGAGAGACACCTATAGATCTCTTTGTGGTCACTCGATCGTCCCATAGAGAAAATTTCAGTCTGGACTGCCAAGCCTTCTTGTTGTCTTCCAACATCCTTTTGATGATTCTTATCAGGATTTTGTTGGAGGATTCTACTAAACCATTTCGCTATGGATAATATGGGGTGGAGTGAATCAGTTTGATCCCGAACCATTCACAGAACTTGGCTAATGGCTCAGACCCAAAAGTGGCTACGTTATCAGTGACAATCTTACTTGGGCAGTTGAACCTTGTGATGAGGTCCTCCAAGAACCGAATGATTACCTTGTGGGAAGCACTTCTGGTAGGGATAGCTTCAATCCACTTGGTAAAGAAATCTATGGCAGTCAGGATCCATCTATGCTTCCCACTGGAAGTGGGGTGGATTTCTCCAATGAAATCTAGGCCCCACTACTGGAAATGTCCCGAAACAACCATAGGATTTAACGGCAAGGACTTGAGCTGTTGATTTCCTGCAAATCTTTGACATTTTATGTAGGCCCTGACCCTTCTGCAGACGTCAGCAAACAAGGTGGGCTAGTAATATCCAGCCATGAGGATTTTGTGGGCTGTGGCCTTCCAGAAATGGTGCCCTCCACATAAGCTGCTGTGAAATTCAGCCATGATCATATCGGCCTCTTGTGAATTCATGCATTTTAAAAGCACCCCCAGGGGGTCTTTCCAATATAAAATTTGATCGATAAGGTAGTATTCGACTGCCTTGAGCTTCAGATCTCTTTCTTTATTTCTTTGCAGGCCGTCTGGAGGCCGTAACTCTTGCAGAAAGTATATGACATCCTTATACCAAGGACATCGAGCCAATGGGGGTTCCCTTTGAGGGTCTCTTTTAGACATTAGACCCTGCTGAATTCCTAAGCATTCGTTTATGAAACTTATCCCCAAAGCTTGGCAGTTGGCTTCAGAAAACAGCTTGTCTAAGCCCTGACCTTTGATCAATTTGGTGGGCTTTATTTCCAGTTCAAATTCCAAAATTCTGGCTATCCACTTACTCCTTCTCCCGTCTATGTCAGGCTGGATAAGAATGTCTTTAACAACAACTGAGGGGACATAAGCGATGATTTTTGACTGCAGGACATAGACTCTAAATTCCTTGAGAGCCTTTACCAGGGCATAGGCCTGCTTCTCCATAATGTTATACCTGACTTCAGCATCCCTCAATGCTCGGCTGAAATAGGCTACGAGCTGCTCTAGCCCAACCTCGTTTGTCTATAATAAAACAACAGCCACCGTGTCGGGTGAGGCAAAGGAGAAAATAAGGAAATCATTTAAGTAATCGGGGCTAATAAGCATAGGGGCTTTATTCAGGGCCTTCTTCATATGCTCAAAGGAATGTCGTGATTCAGGAGTCCACTTCACTTCATTTCCTTTCCTTAACATGGTTGTTATAAGTTTTACCTCCTCAACAAAGTTAGGCACAAACCTCCTTAGAAAATTAATCTTCCCAAGGAAAGATTGGATCTCCTTCTTGGACCTCGGGATCGATAAGGCTTGTATTGCCTCCACTCTGCTAGGGTGAATCCTGACTCCTTCCGCTGATACTATGTGGCCTAGTAACTTTCCCTCCTGCATGGAGAACAGAGATTTCTTGGGGTTTAATGAAATGCCAAAACTCCTGCATTTCAGGAAAACCTTCCTGAGATGACAATAGTGTTCTTTATCAGATTTTGAAAATACTGTGATGTCATCCAGATAGACAACTACAAATTTATCCTTTTCCCTGATGAAAGCTATGTCCATGGCATGCTGGAACGTTGCCCCTGCATTCATTAATCCAAACGGCATCTTGGCATACATGAATGTCCCCCATGGAGTAGTGAATGTTGTGTTTTCCCTGTCCTCAGGCAAAACAGAGACTTGATTGTAGCCATAGAAACCATCAATCATGGACATCCTTGAAGCTCCTGTTACCCTCTGCAGTATATGTTCCATCTTTGGTAAGGGGTAGTTATCCTTTCCTGAGCTCCTGTTCAGGTTTCTGAAGTCTACACAGAGTCGGATCTCTCCATTATTTTTCCTTAATGGCACCAAGTTGGCCACCCACTCTGAATATCTCATTGGTACAATGATCTGAGCTTGAAGCAACTTCTTCACTTGCCTCTCCATGATAGGCATCAACATAGGATTGATCTGTCTCAGCTTCTGCCTAAATGGATTTTCCTCCTCTTTTAGTGGGATTTTATGCTCGATAACGAAAATGTCATATGTTTTGAGGTCTTCGTAGGTCCAGGCAAACACATCAGCAAATTCCCTCTAAATTCCAATGTATTCGGACCTCTTCCCCTTTGTCAGACTTCTTGACAATTTGACAAACTTGGGCTCACTCTCGGTCCCAATGTTGCACTGAATAGTAGCAGTGCCATCCTCCGAGGTATCCCCTTTTAATGACACATCATTTCTATCAAAAATCCTTTCCAAAGGAACCAGTCCTCTTGGAATATGATTGTTGGGCAGCTGCACAATGTCATGCTTTGTTATTTTATTCAGAACATTACCCCCATCAAGCCTTTATTCAGAGACAGAATCTTGGTCGATATGCATTTCCGAAAATTCTTCGACAGTCTCAAGGAATTTCTTGATCTCGAGATCATCCTCGAATACCTTCCAATGTTTGACGTTTTCAGGTATGGAGGGCCTGTATTTTACTTCCACATCATATCTAAATTTGGGCAGCAAGGGTACTTTGAAATTTCCTGCTGATGTAGCCAAGGAATCTGCCACTGTGTTCTTCTCTCTTGGGACAAAAGAAATGTTGAATGCCAAGAAGAAACTGTCAACTAGGTCCCACACCTCATTTTTGTAGCTTCTGAGTCGAGGATGCTTAGCCTGATAAGTGTTTCTGATTTGTTGGACCACCAACTCTGCATCACCGAACACTGCTACCTCTTGAATTCCCATTTCCCTCACGGATCTTAATCCCAAAACAAGAGCTTCATACTCTGCCACATTGTTGGTAGCTTCAAATTCTAGTTTGTATGACAGAGATATGGTTTCCTGAGCAGGTGATACAAAAAATACCCCAGCACCAACACCTTCCCTAGAAGAGGCTCCATCAAAGAACATTTTCCAGACGGGGGTGATGGAGAGAGGAAACTTATGGGAAGTGGTGGGATACTTTCTGAACTTAAGAGGGGGTTTGGGAGCATGGGTGAGTTGTAGTAAACTAGAACCTAAATCAGTGTCTAAGACAAAAATGGGATGATTGGTAGGGTTGGCTTCATCACTGATTATATAGGCCAGATGGGCTTCCTTGTATAGCCTCCTATGTTCTCCTCCAAACACTAGGATAGTAGCATATGTGAGGTCTTCTGCAAAGTTCCCCCCAGTCTTTTTACCCAAGATCTTGATAATAACATTTCGAGATTGGGGAGGACATCAGCCACTACAATATCCATGACCACACTTTTCATGGGCAACTGAAACAAGGTCACAACCAGGTCTTTGATAACTCCTAGACATTGAACCTTTCTGGAGTCAAAGGAATAGAGGTCATGATAGGCTTGGGTGACTTCTAGCCCTAACTCTTCCATGACATTTTTGGGCATGAGGTTGTGAGAAGCCCCCGAATCCATCAAGCAGTTGTGCAGTACCTTGTCATGGATGTTTAGGGAAGTGTAGAAGGGAGGGGATGAGTCATTCTTGTCTTCTACCATAGGACCTAGAATAACTGCAGGCTTTTCATCTTGTAAATTGATGGAGTCTATGGGAAGGCATGAGACCTCAGACTGTAAAATCTCAGAGAAGCATTTCTTGAACCCTTCATGTTTAATCAATTCGGTTAGGGGCACATGAATCCTGATCTTTTGAATTTCATGCTTGAAATTAAAAGAATATGTAAGCTTTGGGATTTCTCTTATTTCGGGAACATGATTCTGGACTATGGGAGAGAGGGGTTGGTGATTCTTACCTCTATGATTGTCCGCTACTTCATTAGCAGGTTTCTCTGTTCTAGTGGACTTCTCAGGAACATCAGGCGCTGCTATCCTTTTCTTGGAACACAGATCATACCTGCCTTGGCTGCCACTAGCCTTGTCTCCTTTACTCAGTTCATTTAGATGACTGTCCATGAGAGACACCTCGTATGTTGATTGAGTGATATGAGTAAAAGGAGGAGTGTCCCCGAAGCAATGGATTTCAGGATCCAGCTCATCTGTTTCCCCTTCTTCCCCTTCAGCCACAAAATTGTTTTGAAAAGGGGCTTGAATCTTCTGGTGTTCTCTGTCTCTTCCCCTCTCCCTTTGCACAGTCGGGGAAGCAATATTGTTCGTCCTTCTAAAACCTCCTCCCTTTTCGGTGTTTTGGGGGCCTTTGTATGCTTTCCTCCCTTCCACCTTCATTCTCTCCATCTCTACACACAGATACTTCACCATCCTGGTCAGTTCATCCACTTGAGGGTGGGGCACCGATGGGCCAGAAGTTGAGGCTTCCGACCTTCCCTTTCTTATGTCTGCGTCAGTCTTTTTTCTCAGTCTGTCAGCTGCTAATACATTGGATTCCACTTCTATGGCCGCGTATTTCATTTGAGCTAAGGAGGTGGCTCTTCTTTCTCTTAATAAGAGACAGAAATCGGGGCCGAACACACTAGCATAATAAATCTTGGTTGAGGCTTCTGAAGGCTTTATTTCGGCAGGGATTTTATTATACATCCTATTGAATCTTTTGGAGAAGTCGGAGACAGACTCTCCTTCCATCTTCTTCAAAGACCTGAACTCTGTCATGTAATACATGAAATCCTTCATATCTCCCCACTGCCTCAGGAAAACACTATCCAGGGCTTCAATCCTAGCAATAGATCCGGGGGCCAATCCTCTAAACCACTTCCTTACCTCACCATCGAGGCTCTGGACGAATACTCTCATCCAGAAATCTTCATTTTCAATATTCAAGTTGTCTACATAACTGTAAAAATAAGCCAAGTGCTCCTCCGCAGTTATGTCCCCTTCCCCAGTGAACTTGGGCATGTATTTCAGGTAATCTCCAGCAGGGAGAGGGTTCATAGGATGGAGTAGAACTAAGGGAGCATATCTGGCAGTGACTATGGCATCCATTCTATTCCGAGGGGGATTAGCACCAGCCATGGGAATATTAGGTGGAGGATAACTTGGAGGAGAAGGAGCTCGCGAAGGGGCTACTGGGAATGAGTCTCAAAGTGGAGTAGGAAACAAGAGGGGATTTAAGGAGAAGGCTAGCGAGCTCAAGTCAGCAGGTGCTCCTCTTTGCACAGGAGTAGTAACAGTAAAAAGAGGAGGAGAAGTAAATATAGGAGTGGGGAAATCTTCTTTAGTCGTGGGTCTATGCCAAGGTATAGCTTCAGTGGAGAGGGGAGTGACAAGGATTTCTCCCTCCAATCCTAGACCGGGAGGGGAAAACTCAGCAGGAACACTCCTGAAATTAATGAAAGGGGAAACCTTTGAAGGAGGTCTATTAAGAAACTGAGGAGGAGAAAAAGGAGTTCCTACAGAAGGGGATGGTGGATTACCTAGTTCGGTGGTGAAATTTTCTTCTTCAGGGGCCTTTCCTTTTCTGAGAACCACTTCTGGATTAGTTTCAAGTGTAGCTAGAGGCAGTTGTGGTTGAGACCACATGTGTCTACCTCTGAAAGCCACAACTAACACGGCAGGTTCGCCACAGTGGAGTCGTCACAATGGAGTCACCAGGTACATAGTAGCAATCTTAAAAGGCTCTGATACCCGATCCACCTTCAGAATCAGAGGCTCAATGTCATTCAATCCCGGGGAAAATTTTCAACTTCGTCCCCGGCAATGGCGCTAGAAATGTTAGCATCAGAAGTCACCCCTGGATTGCTTGCAGGAGCAAAGCTCAACACCCATCAGTTTTATGTCACGATTTGTTTAATGGGGTGATCGATTGGTACAGACTCGAGAAGGTATAGATTTAACTCAGGAAACCAGGCCTCATATGTAGAATGCAAGGGAGGTCTTGATCCAACTTCAGTCAATAAATGGATAAAGGGTGGTAGATGGAAGACTTGTGAGAAAGGCGAGAAAGACTGCCTTGGGCGACAGGCCTTCGGAAGCTTGAGGGCGAAAAACTCAAAGGCCAAGATCCTCTTGGTCCAGAGATTCAAGGAGTTGTGGGGTGACTCGACTGAATCCTTCAATTCCAAGTCGTTCAGTTCTAAGAAATTCACAGGAACTGATTAGAAACAATGCAACTTTTACGGTGATCCAACCTACATCATCCTATAATAGCTGCAACTCAACTGGATCCTCCAATTTTGAGTTGTTCTAACACAGTAAACAAAGAGATAGAAAAGAAGCTGACATCCATACAGTAAGAAGTCTCAAATGCCTTGCACATTAACCAAAGCATCCAGCGCTTCATCAAAACTTTACAATCGGGAGCTTTGCTCAACCATCGATAGATTATAAAATACAAAGACTGATTCTATATACTCAGGAAAATTCACCTCTCAGAGGCGTGTCCAGTCACCCTAAGCTTGGTGTCCCTTCAATCAAACTCGTATTGATATCTTTCTTCAAGTGCCACCTTAACTACGCATGGCTCCTGCAAGGATGGTAGCTAAGCCATTAAGTACTGGGTTAGCATGCACAAACTTCTCTATCTAGTCGAGGACTTCGATGTGGTTTCTTTGAAAAAATCGACGCACATGACCTCTTCGAGAAGACCGCCTGCCAGACCCTCCATTCCCCACACTTAATGAATGAAAAGAGGTTTCAACCACCTGTTCTTTGATTCATTTATTCCAAGCGAGAAACAATATTGAGATCAGATCTGATGGTGCCTAGAGATCGCGATGATCCCCTCTATAACTGAGCTTGGTGCCCTTGTCCTTATTTACACAGCTCCTTTCTCTCCCCAAGTGACCACAGGCTGTGACCATGTGCTTATTCCCAAGGCGCTTTCGGCGTTCGCGGATGGGAAGGAGCTAATCCTTGCATTTTGAAATCGCAATGAGCGAAACACCGAGACAGCTCAATCTGGTGCCATGCGTCCCTCTGAGATCTGACAGTCCTGAAACTCACTCGGTGATATGTGGGCCCGACTCACGGATGCTCCCGGCACCTCGCGCATCGTGAAAATGATAGAGCTTCTCCTTGTGGCTTGGGGTCGCGATGGACGAAATGTCGAGATGGCTCAATCGGCTGCCAGGTGTCCCCTTTGGAAGGATGGCTGAGAATGCTCCGTGATATCGCGGTCCTGACTTTCGGCGCTTTCGGGGTTCTGGGCTTCGAAATGTTCAACGACATAAAACCTTCTCCCTTTTAACTCGCGACTGCCGAAAAACGGATGTGACTGGATCCCGTGCCACGCGTCCTTTAGATGGACGGTTGCTATTCCTCCCTGCATACAATACGGGCGCGATCTGTTTGTGATAATTTTGGCGCAACTCTGCTATCCGCAATTTTCCGCGGACCGTCGATCTGCTCCTATGGATGAATTTGGACCGTCGTCAATATAATTTTTCTCGCTTACTCACTTGGAAGCTTGAAACGATATTTTTTTGTGCTACACTCGGGCGCTTCTCCTGCGACCTGCAGTCTTGAATACTCTTGTACCCCGGACAAGAAATGTTACTAACAGATGGCATCTCCTCAGATGAGAGTGATGAAGAAGATAATGACGGAGGAGAAGTCCTCTTCATAACCCAAGAAACCCAAGATGATTATCACAAGAATTCTAAAGAAGAAGAAATCATTTGTGAAGAATATTGAGATGAAGAAACCAACCTTGATTCCTTTTGGGGATACAAAGAAAATGTAGAGAGTGAACAAGAAGATGAGAATATTGAAAAGTTGAAGGATGTTGAAATTGAAAATAGAAAGCTTAGAAACACAAACATAATACTAAAAGGTGAATTGAGTAGTTGTGAAGAAGAGAATTACAAGCTTGAAAAGACCATTAATAGCTTGAAGGAACAAATAAAATATTAAGAGAAATTTGTAATGTACCTAAAATTAACCATAAAAAAACAAAAATCTATGACATAATTCAATTTCGTTTAAGCTTAGAATTTAAGAGAAGGTAAGATTCATTTATGTCTATAATGACATTATTACGCCAGTCAAGTTTACTTCGAACATAAAATCTTATATGGATAAATTCTTCCATAATTCTATCACTTCCCTTAACTCTCATACTACTCTAACATGATTATATGTATTTAGGTAGTATCTAATCTTAGGTCGAAGGAAACTTTGAGAGATCAAAGAGATAAAGCTCAGGTGGGAGCACCACTGTCGTTAGATCAGTTGGAGAAAGGATCTGGGTGCACAGAGTTTAACCTGTGGCAGGACGTGCAGGAGAACAGTTGAAACGAATGGTGGAGACACTTCAGGGAGAAGTGAAAGCCGAAACTGCGAGAGTCATCGGATCCAGAAAATATGCATGAGGTTTAAACCTGGTGCATGCAGGGGAGTGAAGACTCTCCCAAATTCTGAAAAGGAGAAAGTCGATATTTGATCACGACTGTTGATCATCCCAAAAAGATCAAAACTGTTGACTGTGGCTAAAGGTCGCAGCCATCCACCAGAGGGACACGTGGCTGCCAGTCAGCATTTTGGCACCCGGGAAAACCAAAGGTCAAGAATCCTCATTTTCATAAGTCGCAAAATATCGATACACAAAACCCCGAATGAGTTTAGCGGGAATAGGTTTCGTCATTTCGGCACCCGAAAAACCCAAAGGCAAGAGCCCTCATTTTCGCAAGTCGCAAAATCCTGGTACACGAAACCCCGATGTGCTCTGTGGAGTTAGCCCCAGGTCATCGGGCGAGATCATATGGATGGGGGCTAAAGGGGGTGCCAAAACCTATTAAGCCTTTTTCGGCATTTTAGGGTCTGGGAGTTCGAAGGGCCTAGTATCGTTGCTGCCAGAGTCACGAAATCTCGAATCGTGAAACCCCGAAGTACTATATGCTTCCTCCAATTCAATTATTCAAAGCTAGAACTGCTAGAACTTCAATTACAGAAGTACACATATGCCTATAAAAAGATCAGTACCTTTCAAGCTCATCTATACATAGACAATCCTACCTAGAATTTTGATTTCAAAGTTAAATATGCTCCTGTAGGTGGATCTGTTCTTTCAAGTTCATATGTAGATAGTTTTGTCTAGCGTTTTGTTTCAGGAGGAACCATTCCTAGAATTTAGTCTTTGAACATAAACTTCTTACAACAAACATATGTCATCCATGGAAATTATTTCAACTGACCACAATTAGATGCATAAAATCAGATACATGAATCATTCAAACAAAGACTTAGCATATTTTAAAAGAAGATAAAATACAAAGTTGATATTTCGGCATTCGGAATTTTCTTATTACATATGCACAGAGTTCCTTTGCTTTACTAAACCCCAAAATCCTGAAATTTTGGGCCCACAACCCTTTCGTATTTCATGATTCGACACTTCTTGTTTAATTTTTGTTTATGCATCGGGTGTTCGAAAACCCCAAAATCTTGAACCCCGAAATCTCAAAATGTTGGCCCCACAACCTTCTCGCATTTTGCAATTCGGCACTTGTTGTTTCAATTTTTTTTTTTTTGTGCATTGTTATTAAAACAAGAAAGTCTAAATATGAATAGTTGAATTGGTACAGTCTTGTGCAAAGGAAATTTCCATAATAAGAAAGAGTGCATCCAGTTCCTTTACTATTAAAGTAGTTCATATAATAGATCTTCTATTGCAAATTATATAGTATGATTTTTTGTTTTTGTACTCTCTTGTTCGAGATACCTTTATACGGGTTAGGTTAATGAACTATAAGGGAAAAAAGGTATAATAGTCGGTCTTCCTACCTCAGCTACAGATCTGTCTCTACACAGTCTGTTTAATGGAAAGGAAAAAGTGGCATAGTTTACAACACTCAGAATGTTGTTCCCGACATTATTCATACAATTAGATTAATGAAATTACAACATAACCTTCACTCCCAATATGCCAATATCAACATTTATTTCACTCAGAAAATGAATAAAGAAAGAAAAATAACAGTGAATCTAATTTAGAGGAGATTTCTTCCAAAATTTAACCATGCATAAATCCTTTCAACTATCATAACAAATAAAAGGCCAATTCTATCGTTCATTCAGATTTAATAAATACATGACATCAGACATCAAATCATTCAAACAGAAAATGGAAATCATTTCAGTTCCGATTTAACAAATACATTACATCAGATATAAAACCATTCAAACAGAAAAGGAGTAGAGCAACATGTATGAACCAGATTGCGAGAAGATAAGGGAACAACCACGTTCCTCCCAACTATAGAACAGGGAAGCCAAATCACTTTCCCAGTTCATCCCCTAGCCTGACCATGAGTCCATGAGGGCTAACTCGGAACTCCTCCTCAACAATGTCCTTCAATTCTAGCAGTTATCCTCTTGCCTCACACTTACTCAACAGTTCTCATAACAAGAAGGAAAATTCATTTCAGCAGACTCCTCTTGCCTCACACTCAATCCTTAGTGTTCATAATAGCAAGAGATCTCAAAAATATTTTCCCAGCATACTTGGCACCGTCCTACCTCCTCGCATATGTTATTTATCAATTTTGCCCAGGTTTTTTTCCCTCCCTTGGGGGGCGATTTTCGTAGCTTTATAAATCCATAATTTTCAAGGGCTTCCAATGGCCAAATCTCTGATTTTCCACTTGTAATAATCAACCCAGAGGTAGTTCCAACTTGTTCCCCACTCATGGAGTCATGGTCAGCTGATTTTAACATGGTTGTTCCCTTTGTCCTCTTGCAATTAATATAAATATTCTATTTTTTTTATACAAGTGTCATAGTCAAATAGTTAGTTGAGTCCAATCAAAACTCTGCCCAATAGTCATTTTAATTAATTACAAATATCAAACTCGAAATTCGGAATTGCCATAAATGGCAAAAAGTTTCCAAATTTGAATTTACTAAAAACGGAAATAAATTTCCAACAAATTTGAATTTCAAAATTATTTTACTTTTAGGGATATCACATCCTTTCCCCCTTCAATAAAACATTGTCCTCATTGTTCGTTCCTTTCCTGGAACAGGATTGGATGAGATTTCCGCAAATCTCCCTCCAACTCCCAAGTGGCCTCCTCAGGACTAAAGTGCTTCCATTGCACCTTTACCTGAGCGATGGCTCTGTTTCGAAGAGCTATTTCTCTCCAATCCAGAATGCGCAGGGGTTCCACCTGGAACTCACCTTCGGGTTCCACCTGCACCAAGTTCCAATCAATCATATGAATAGGATCATGAATATACTTTTTCAACAAAGACACATGAAATACATTATGAATTCTTAGATTAGCTGGAAGTGCAAATTGATATTCTACGAGTCCAATTCGAGCTAGTATCTCGAAGGGCCCACAAAAACTGGGTGCCATCTTGGCACAGTTCCCTAACTTCAATGAACTTTTTCGAGCTTTGACCTTCAAATAAACATGGTCTCCTACTTGAAATTCCAAGTGTCTTCTTTTCTGATCTGCATAGCTCTTCTGTCTATCCCATGCTTCTTTCAAGTTCTGTTGTACCTTCCTTACCATGTTCTCCATTTCTTGGAGCATCTCTGGTCCAACCATGAGTCAGTCAGCCGAGTTATCCCAGCTAATTGGAGTTGTACACTTTTTTCCATACAGTATTTCGAAAGGGCTCAACTTAGCCGAAGTTTGGTACCCATTGTTATATGAAAATTCTACCAAGTGTAGGTAGTCTTCCCACTTGTTTGGCTTTGTTCTTACATACATGTGGAGCATATCCTCTATGATTTGGTTTGTCCTTTCGGTCTGTCCATCCGTTTGTGGATGATAACTCGTACTAAAATTCAAATTAGTATTTATCCCTGCAAACAATTCCTTCCAAAAAGTGGATATGAATTTTACGTCTCTATCTGAAATCACCATTTTAGGAATACCATGCAGTCTAAAAATTTATTTCATGAATATTTGAGCAATGTTTCTATCTTTAAAAGTAGACTTTATAGGAATAAAGTGTGCAAACTTACTGAGTTTATCAATTACAACCATGATAGAATCATTCTCTTTCTGAGTTTTTGGCAAGCCTGTTATAAATTCCAACGATATCGTCTCCCTTTTCCATTCTGGTACTGGTAATGGCTGTAATAGGCGGGCTAGATGCTAGTGTTTGACCTTAACCTGCTAACAATCCTGGCACCTAGCCAAGTATTATGTTGTTTCTCCTTTCATATTAGGCTCGTAAAACAATTTTCTAAGTGTTGATATCGTTTTTTGGTAACCTGGATGACCAGAATACGGTTTCTTATGCACTTCGTCCAAAACTGTTAATTTTAACTCTGTTGAATCTGGTATGTAAAGTCTGTTTTTAAATCGTAATAGTCCCTTCTTGTCGATAATTAGATATGGATTATCTATGTCTACGGTATTGTTTTGTAATTATTCCATCATCTTAGTGTAATTTTCGTCGCTAATACCGGCCGTACTTACCTTTTGTTCTAGATCACTTTCTGCCCTGCTGATATTTACCTCAAATAACCCATGGACTCTTCTGCTTAAAGCATCTTCTACTTTATTTTCTTTGCCATTGATATGTCTGACCTCGAAGTTGAATTCACTCAAGAAGGCTAGCCACCTTGCTTGTATTTCATTAAGGTCTGGTTGGTTAAACAGATATGTCCCACCGCTATTATCCGTCAATAGTAGAAATTTCCTTCCCATTATGTAGTGTCACCACATTTTTAAGGCATGTATTACTGCTGCCAATTCTAAGTCATGAGTGACATAATTTCGCTCATGTTCTTTTAATTTCTGGGACTCATAACAAATCACGTGCCCTTCCTGAGTTAGAACACCACCTAGTCCCTCTTTACTTGCATCAACGCATACTGTGAAGTCTTTATCTGGGTCTGCTCCCTTCAAAATGGGCGCCGATGTCAATAATTCTTTCAGCTTGTTAAAACTGTCTTGAAACTTTTGTGACCAGTTAAACTTGGTCCCTTTCTTTTGTAATGACGTGATAGGGTAGGCTATCTTGGAAAATCCTTCTATAAATCTACGATAATATCCAGTGATTCCCATGAATTATCGGATATCTGCCACATCCTTAGGTACTGGCCATTCCATAATGGATTTTATCTTTTCTGGGTCTACGACAATACCTTCCGAGGAAATGACATGTCCTAAATATTGTATCTCTTTTTGATAAAAGTCACACTTGTCAAATTTGGCATACAGTTTGTGTTTCCTCAATGTTTGCGGAACTATCCTTAAGTGGTCATCATGTTCTTTTTTTGTCTTTGAATAGACCATAATATCGTCGATAAATACTACTACGAACTTGTCTAAGTACTGAGTGAAAATGTTGTTCATCAAGAACATAAATGTGGTTGGTGAGTTAGTGAGTCCGAAAGGTATGACTACAAACTCGTAGTGTCCATATCTTGTTCGAAAAGTTGTTTTGTTTATGTCCTCGTCCTTTATCCTAACTTGATGATAACCAGATCGTAAATCCAATTTTGAAATGATCTTGGCCCCACCAGCTTGATCGAATAGATCATTTATCCTTGGTAAGGGGTATTTTTTATTAATGGTCATTTTGTTCAGTTGTCTATAATCGATACATAGTCTTAGAGTATCGTCTTTCTTTTTCACAAAGAGGACTGGTGCTCCCCATGGCGAGACACTCGGTCTGATATACTCTTTGTCCAACAATTCCTTTAATTGTATTTTTAATTATGTTAGTTCTGGTAGACTCATTCGGTAGGGTGCTTTTGAGATATCGGTTGATCCGAGTAGTAAGTCTATGGAAAAATCTATTTCCCTTCTAGGAGTTCATTCTAGTATCTCATCCACAAGCATGTCTCTGAATTCACGTAGGACAACAAAGTCTTCTAACTTGGGATTATCTTCTTTTTCTAATAGATTCATTACTTGGATGGTGTAAAATTGACATCCCTTTCTAATACATTTCTTGAGTTGCATCGTTGAAACTTGTCTGACTGATACAGGTTTTGGTATGCCTTGGGTTTTTCTAATAGTGCCAAAATTGTCCTTATAGCTAAGTATCTTTGTATAACAGTCTAGTACTTCTTTGTGTTGTTCCAACCAATCCATCTCGATAATCATATCATAAGATCCTAGTGGTAGGATGTTCAGATTGGTCCTTATATTTTGACCATATAAGATGAACTCAAGATCGGAAATAAAGTCAAATACTTTTCTTTTAGTACCTATTGCTAGTTGTACAAGCCATGACTTTGCGTGTTTCAGTTTCTTAAGTTTATTCGACTCTACTACATCGGGAGTAATATAACTTAATGTAGCTCCAGGGTCAATTAAAACAGAAATTCAAGTGTCATTGATTTTACCTTCGATTTCTACCACCGAGGACTGGTGGTCAACTTGTCGACCATCTATGGCTGCATTTATCTGATGCAGACATCTTCCCATGTCTGCCACTTTCGAGGCTTCCTGCAAATTATGAACAGTAGTTCTGTTGGCTACAATTAAACGTGGACAGTTCCTCCTTATATGAGGTTCTCCACACTCCCAACACTTTAATGGCTCGCAAGAGTTATCCCCAAACTTCTTCATTCCTAGGTTTACCGGTTTACCGCTACCTTGCATATTCGGATGATTGGAGTGAAAATCGTTCCTTGGGAAACTTTTTGCTGCAAGTCGATAAGGAGCTGGCTGGTATCCCTTCTTCTGTTGGTTCATTTGATCTTGCTTCTTATCCTTCCAGGTCTTGGGAAACTCTTCTCGCTGTTTATACTGGTCAGAGCACATCCATGCTTTCCTAAATACCTCACTCAAGGATTTGGAGTTGTCAAACTCAATTTTGTCCCGACAGGCCTGTGGTAAACAACTTAAGAATCGTTGGATTTTTACCTTATCCTCCCAGATGTATGATACAAACCTTAGTAGTTCCAGAATTTTTTTTATAAGGTCCTCCATCGTCATCTGTCTTATTCATAACTCGTAAAATTATTTCGTCTTCCTTTCATAATAGCTTTCAGAAAGGTAATGTTTCTTGAAATACTTCTTAAAGTCGGACCATTCCAATTGTTTCTCCTTTAGGCCCTTGGCCAATTTCAGGTCCTGCCACCAAATGTTGGCCTTCCCCTTCAGATTGTAGATGGCCATTCTGACCTTCATGTTGCTGGAATAGTTGTATATATGGAAGTATTTTTTGATGTCCAACAACCATGCCTCAGCTTCTTCTCCTGTCCTAGATTCTCCATCAAAGGTAGATGGTTTAATATTTTTAAATTCTCCTTCAAGGTGGTCTGTTTGTTTTCTTTTTCTGTCTGGTATGGTTTTGTCTTCAGCGAAAGGTGTCTCTTCAGACAAACTATCTTATTTTTCTGTTTCCGCACCAGAATTCTTGGAGGCCCTTTTCCTGACCTCCTCATCATGTTTATCATCTTTTGGGATTTTCTTGGTTACTATACTACGCAGCATGACTTCATTTATCTCTCGCTGATCATGTTGTGCTTTCTTCAATTTTTCATTGTCGGCCTTGAAAACCTGTAGTTCAACAATAAGATTCCTCATTGCTTCCAACACCTCTATGGGTGAGCTTCCATCACTGTTTTGTATTGGATCTCCAGGAGGTCCTTGCTGTGGATTCCCTTCCATCCTAATTTCTGCACCTTCTTGGGCTGCCATAATCAACACAAAACAGAAAGGCTTTTTGTTTGTAACCATAAGATTTATTAGTTTTTTCATAAATCAGAATATATACTAAGTAATTAATGTGGCCCTGTTCAGGCCCAGTGTTGTAACTTTTTCTCTGATACCATATGTAATGTACCTCAAATTCACCATAAAAAATAAAAAATAAAAAAAATAAAAATTCTATGACATAATACAATTTTGTTTAAGCTTAGAATTTAAGAGAAGGTAAGATTCATTTATGTCCATAATGACATTATTACGCCCGTCAAGTTTACTTCGAACAAAAAATATTATATGGATAAATTCTTCCATAATTCTATCACTTCCCTTAACTCTCATACTACTCTAACATTCTTATATGTATTTAGGCAGTATCTAAGCTTAGGTCGAAGGAACCTTTGAGAGCTCAGAGAGATAAAGCTCAGGTGGGAGCACAACTGTCATTAGATCAGTTGGAGAAAGGATCTGGGCACATAAGTTTAACCCCTAGGAGGACGCGTAGGAGAATAGCTGAAATGAACGGTGGAGACACTTTGGCGAGAAGTGTCGAAACTATGAGAGTCATCAGATCCAGAAAAAGATGCGCGAGGTTTAAATCTGGTGCATGTAGGGGAGTGAAGACTCTCCCAAATTCTGAAAAGGAGAAAGCCAGGATTTGATCACGACCGTTGATCATCCCAAAAAGATCAAAACTGTTGACCGTGGCTAAAGGTCACAGCCATCCATCGGAGGGACATGTGGTTGTCGGTCGACATTTCAGCACCTGGGAAAAGCAAAGGTCAAGACTCCTCATTTTCACAAGTCATGAAATCCAGGTACACGAAACCCCGAATCAGTTTAGCGGGAATAGGTTTCATCATTTCGGCACCCGGAAAACCCAAAGGCAAGAGCCCTCATTTTCGTAAGTCACGAAATCCTGATACATGAAACCCCAATATGCTATGTGGAGTTATCCCTAGGTCATCGGGCGAGATTGTATGGATGGGGGATAAAGGGGGAGCCAAAACCTATTAATCCCTTTTCAACATTTTAGGATCCAGGAGTTCGAAGGGCTTAGTATCGTTGCCATCGGAGTCGCGAAATCCCGAATCGTGAAACCTCGAAACCCTGAAGTACTATATGTACAGGCTTCGTCCAATTCAATTATTCAAAGCTAGATCTGCTAGAACTTCAATTACAGAAGTACACATATGCCTATAAAAAGATCGGTACCTTTCAAGCTCATCTATGCATAGACAATCCTACCTAGAATTTTGATTTCAGAGTTAAATATGCTCCTTTAGGTGGATCTGTTCTTTCAAGTTCATATGTATATAGTTTTGTCTAGAGTTTTGTTTCAGGAGGAACCGTTCCCAGAATTTAGTCTTTGAACATAAACTTCTTACAATGAACATATGTCATCCACGGAAATTATTTCAACTGAGCACAATTAGATGCATAAAATTAGATACATGAATCATTCAAAAAAAGACTGAGCATATTTTAAAAGAAGATAAAATACAAAGTTGATATTTAGGCATTCGGGATTTGCTTATTACATATGCACGGAGTTCCTTTTCTTTACTAAACCCCAAAATCCCGAAATGTTGGGCCCACAAACCTTTCTCATTTCGCAATTCGGCACTTCTTGTTTCATTTTTGTTTATGCATCAGGTGTTCAAAAACCCTGAAATCCCAAAATGTTGGGCCCACAACCTTTTTGCATTTCGCAATTCGACACTTCTTGTTTCATTTTTACTTTTTTGTGTGCATCGTTATTAAAACAGGAAAGTCTAAATATAAATAGTCGAATTGGTAGTCTTGGTCAAAGGAAATTTCCGTAATAAGCAAGAGTGCATATGGTTCCTTTACTGTTAAAGTAGTTCATATAATAGATCTTCTATTGCAAATTATATAGTATGATTTTTTGTTTTTGTACTCTCTTGTTCAAGATACCTTTATACGGGTTAGGTTAATGAACTAGAAGGGAAAACTGGTATAATATGTGGTCTTCCTACATCAGCTACAGATCTATCTCTACACAGTCTGTTTAATGGAAAAGAAAAAGTGGCATAGTTTACAACACTAAGAATGTTTTTC
The DNA here is from genome assembly GCA_010110895.2 of Picea sitchensis. Taxonomy (NCBI): domain Eukaryota; kingdom Viridiplantae; phylum Streptophyta; class Pinopsida; order Pinales; family Pinaceae; genus Picea; species Picea sitchensis. The sequence continues at coordinate 79,592 of SNQJ01S0042461.1, forward strand.
CCGACATTATTCATACACTTAGATTAATGAAATTACAGCATAACCTTCACTCCCAATATGCCAATCTCAGCATTGATTTCACTCAGAAAATGAATAAAGAAAGAAAAATAACAGTGAATCTAATTTAGAGGAGATTTCTTCCAGAATTTAACCATGCATAAATCCTTTCAACTATCATAAAAAATAAAAGGCCAATTCTATCATTTGTTCGGATTTAATAAATACATGACATCAGACATCAAATCATTCGAACAGAAAATGGAAACCATTTCAATTCTGATTTAACAAATACATTGCAGCAGATATAAAATCATTCAAACAGAAAAGGAGTAGAGCAACATATCTAAACCAGATCGCGAGAAGACAACAGAACAACCACGTTCCTCCCAACCGTAGAACAAGGCAGCCAAATCACTTTCCCAGTTCACCCCCTAGCCTGACCATGAGTCCATGAGGGATAACTCGGAACTCCTCCTCAGCAATGTCCTTCAATTCCAACAGCTATCCTCTTGCCTCACAGTTACTCAGCAGTGCTCATAATAGCAAGGAAAATCCATTTCAGCAGACTCCTCTTGCCTCACACTCAATCCGTAGTGTTCATAACAGTAAGAGAGCTCAAAAATATTTTTCCCAGCATACTTGGCAGCATCCTGCCTCCTCGCATATGCTATTTATCAATTTTGCCCAGGTCTTTTTCCCTCCCTTGGGGGGGGATTTTCGCAGCTTTCTAAATCCTTGATTTCCAAGGGCTTCCAATGGCCAAATCTGTAATTTTCCACTTGTAATAATTATCCTAGAGGTAGTTCCAACTTGTTCCCCACTCATGGAGTCATGGTTAGTTGATTTTAGCATGGTTGTTTCATTTGTCCTCCTGCAATTAATATAAATATTCTATTTTTTTTATACAAGTGTCATAGTCAAATAGTTAGTTGATTCCAATCAGAACTCTGCCCAACAGTCATAATAATTAATTACAAATATCAAACTCGAAATTCAGAATTTCCATAAATGGAAAAAAAAATTCCAAATTCAAATTTACTAAAAACGGAAATAAATTTCTAGCAAATTTCAATTTCAAAATTATTTTATTTTTGGGGATATCACAAAATTGAAAGTAGAATTGGATCAAACAAAAGGGGAGATACTATTGACAACAAAAAAGTTGAAGAAGTTCGAAAAAAACACTAAAAAATTAGATGAGATCCTTAGCAATCAAAGATCTCCAAATGACAAGACAGGACTAGGATACAATGACAGTTTGAAGACAACGAAACAAGAGAAGGAAGATGAAAATGATGAAACCAACACTCTAAAATAAGTTGAAAAATAAGATAGAATACTAGAATTTAAAAGGAATGAGACATCAAGAATATCCCGTCCCATCAGGTATGAGAGAAATCATTATGAAGGAAACTACAGAAGAATAGATCATGAACCCAGATTGACCACACCACAAAGAAGATCAATTACTCCCAGGGATAAAAATTTCTTTCTTGGACATTGTTATACTTGTGGAAATTTTGGACACAAGGCAATCAATTGTAGAATCAATGAAAGGAATAACTATGCCAGCTACATGAATGGTGAAAATAGTAGATATGGAAATGTTCGTAGACCTATCAACAGAAATTATAATCCTTTTGACCCATTAATGGATCAAAATATTATATGCTACAAGTGTAATAATCTTGGTCATAAATCACGAGATTGCAGAGAGATGAAGGAAGATAATCATATGCCAAATGTATGTATACCAACTACAACATGGAAAAGGAAAGAAATTCCACAAAATGAAAACTGTCAAATAACATTGGTCGCTAAAGAATGCAAAGAAGAAGATGAATGGTTCATAAACAGTGGGTGCTCATCTCAAATGACCGAAGATCAAAGAAAATTTGTCAGCTTGAAGAAAAAGGGTGGAAATGTTACATTTGGAGATGACTCATCTACTAAAATACTTGGAAAAGGAATTGTAAAGCTTGGAAGTGAAAATGTAAAAGCAATAAAAGTCCTATTGGTTGAAGATCTGAAGCATAATCTCCTCAGTGTCAACAAAATATGTGATCAAGGATACACTCTTACATTTGACTCTCAAAAATGTAAAATCAAAGAAAATAACTCAGGAAGATTGGTTGCAACTGCAACAAGAAGACCGGACAACATATACATCCTATACATAAAGAAGAGAGAGAAGATAGAAGCCACGGAAAAGGATTCCAAGGAAGAAAAAGTCCCAAAGACCAAAAATAAGGATGAAGTATTATTGAGTGCCACATGTTCAGGGGGAGCAGCCCCAAAGAAGAGAGTTACATTTTGCCTATCCTTTGCCATTGATGTCAAAAGGGGAGAGAAATTGGAATCATGATGATAGGTGGAGCATGAGTGTTTCCATCAATGATAAAGGGGGAGATT
>SNQJ01S0042461.1:82013-94163 GCA_010110895.2 Picea sitchensis
GGATGAAGTCTTTTGGTGATGTGTTCTAAGGTATGTTATTTTCAGGTCATCTTACCATTTTTGCTATAATTTTTTTCTAGAACGATTCAGATGGTGAAATTGCTATGGAATTGAGAAGACATATCAAGGTACCTGTGGTAAAAATTTTAGCTCTTGATTCGCTATAATTATGGAGATACACTCTGTGGAAGATAGGGTTTTTGACCAGTCCCGAAGCTAGTCAATAAACAGGTGTTCCAGGTACAACAGTCATAAATTCTTCATAGAGAATCCAAATGAAGTGGTAAAAATTGCATTGGAAAGAGTACGGACTTTAGTTTCTTTTGTGCAAGTTTTAGAATCTAATGTTAAATATTGAGCGCAGGGTATTCTGTACAAGTTCGATCTCCTGAATAAACCATAATTGAACAAAGTCTACCATTTTCTCTATAACTTCTTTTTGGGGAGGATTCAAGGAGTGAAACTTGGAGAAGTTTTAGAGAATACATTGAGTAATATTATCTACATGATTAGAGTATTCCAAGAATTTAAGAATTGCAGAAATTGAAGAAGTCTTAGGAAGCATTATCAGGTTCTATGTGATGGTTGGTTGATTGTGATGATTTAATGTAAAGTCTTATTATCTCTCATATATTTTTGTGTCGAAGGAAGGGGGAAGGATGGAGAGTTAAATCCTCTCTTGATATTGGAGAATTGTATCTTCCTCTTGTAGGTTTATCCCTCCCTTTACATTTGGAAGTTGTAGCTACCTTTGGAGGTCATTACTTCCCTTGAACAATAACTATTGATTATTTCTCATATATTGTGCATGGTGTATTGTGGTGTATTGTTGTAAATATTATACTATTGTTCATTGATCATTGGATATATTTGAATGGTTTAAGTATAAGTTGAAAAATGTTCTAAATTGTACTTGATACTGATTCACCCCCTTCTTAGTATCAACAGTTTGTGTACCCTGAAAAGTAAAATAATTTCTAATCAATTTAAAATTTATCAGCATTACTTTTAGTGTATTTTTTTACTCAAAATATGTGGTTGTGAAACTGATGGTGTTATGACTCAGCAAGTAAATTAAATGAATATGAATATAATGTGAATTCCTAACTTCAATTCTCAAAAAATGATAAGCTTTTCAAAATGAAACTTTCAATTCAACTCTGCGATTTCAAATAAGATGCAATATTTTCATAGATGTATCAAGATCAATAATAAGAACCCAAAAGATCAAATCCCATAATGAAAATATATATTTTTTGTATTTTCAATATAAATAAATGAAAATGCAAGGACTGAACAACAACTTGATATATGAACCCTACTGTAAGCAAAAAGAAACACACCAAGCAGGATATCAAAAAGAAAACACCCAACCCAAGATGCAAGGACACCTAATGAAAAATATGATGAGAAAGAAAAAAATACCTGAAAAATCAACCAAAGAAAGGCTTCCTATCACTCTGCAGACACTCAATAGTTATGATAGAGACCCAAGAAGACTCAACAACCATCAAAACTCACCCACCAAACACCAAACTCACCAATCAAGAAAAAAAGGATGATGTATGCGACAGTCTAGGAAAAACCCATGTATGTACATGCCCTATAGAACAAAAACTCGCATATGTATTCTTTTGTCAAGGGAAAAATAACGTATGTCTATCAAAACACTGTCAGGTTAATGATAAGGCCAAGAAACTTAGACTCAAAATGAAAATAGGTTGTCAATAAATCAAACGATAAGGAAACTCAAGTTAAAAGAGAGAAATCTAAGGAGAAAAACACTCTAAACCCCAAAAATAAGATCATCTCCATAGTATGGTCGCCAATTATGTTACGAGGAAAATAACTCTATGGCATGGGATAAACCACAACAGACATAATGACTACATAAATCAACTATAATCTCAAGTATGATATATAAACAAACATGATAACAAGACAATATAAAGAGCCTAACTCATCCAAGTGTTTGATGAAGACCACCATTGAGAACGCAACTCAAATCTATACACCTTCAACTTGTTCTCAATGTTATCTCTCCAAGAGTAACCCCCAGACCGCAAATGGGAGTAAGATTGGTAACATACAAATCTAGTTTTTATGAGTAGAATTCTCAAATAATAGGTTTAAATCAAGGATCAACAAGACTTTAAATAAAGGAAAATATAACAAAGGTCATTGCAGATCAGTGATGGACCATTGGGAAATCGATTCATATGTATTCTTCTCATTGAAGGCATTAAATCTACCTATATCAAACAAAGGATTTTTTTAATGATGAAAAGAATGAACATTCACTAAGAAAAGATCTTCTCTGCAAAGAAAATTTAGATGTGTCTAAATAGTAAACAACAAAAAATTGGAAAGTTTACAACATATCTTTTGTTGCTTCAGGAATCCATAAATAAAAGATAATACATCAAAAAGAAAAATAATACAATAGAAAACATAGAAGACAATATGATAAAATAGCTCTAATGAATCTTCAATAACATACTAGATTACAACCCCTTGCCCCTCCGGATTACCAACTGATATATGCAATCATCTTTGTTTCTAAATCCCTCTTGGGTATTTTACAACTCAACCTCCTCATCTTCGAAAAAAATTAGAAAATATGACAAAATATCCTCTTTTTTTTACCAAGATTTTACTGATTTTAGCAAAAATAGTAAATGAGAAACACTCTTGCAACAAAAACTGGAATGTGTTGCAAGGTGTATCGGGTTGCTGGGACTACATAATTCAATTCTCTTTCTGTTGTCAAATTCTTATCCTAGAAATTTGGTGTCTAGTTTCCATCTGTTTCTAACTAATCCTGAAATCACTGATTTCTACCTTGAAGTTTGGGATGCCCCTCAACTGTCTCCTCAAAATATGGGATATGCTTTGATTGACCTGCGATCTAAGCACATCTCCCTTGGTCAGGTATCCCTCCAGTTTTCAACTGAATTGGTAGCAACTATCATAAACTTATCTTCCCAATTGTCTATCATTTGTTCTTCCAAAACCTCCATATCAAGAGTTCACAGCGCCTGGCAGTGCGAACTAGCTAATACTGGCTGGCGCTGCCACCTATAACTTTGATGTTGACAGCTGAGCTCTTGGAAATATGGAATTTGTTGAGAATGTGGCCTTATTTGTTGTTCAAAACCAGGGATCTTCTAGTTATATTTTGAATGCTAAAAAGATTCTCAAGGATTCTTTGTCAGGTATTGTTGAATAAGTTTATATTTACTCAGAGAAGCAACCCACTCCTCACTTAAATTTGTAATGGATTCCCTAGAATCAATTAGTTTCTCTCTAATTTCACTAACCTCTTTTGAGTTGGTATCATTAAAGGAATCATTCTCGTTAGCATTATCCATCGAGTATAATAACCTCGGGGATAGCCTTTCTTATTTCGATTCTAAAACAGGAGAAGGTGGTTGTGGTGGTGGGCATAGATATCCCTTAACTTTATTTCATTAATCTATGTTTTGGGTTCCTTGTTAGACAATCTGGAGAAATCTCCTTTGCTAAAAACAACCATATGGTGCTTTAACACTTTGCATTAGAAAAAAAAAATTGCACTGTAAGTCAAGTGGAGCCTTTCGTTGAGCTTGCATAATCAAGATAACATCAACACTATCTGGGAAAAACAACTCCAATATTAGGATGAACACAGTTCTTTTTTGGGAGATGTTTCTTGACCTTAAATTCCATATGATTCTGGCTTATATTAACAAGCCTCAAAGTGTATGAGATTTTCTTCTTCAGTTCAAATGGAAACTTGAGTTCGTTGGGTCGAATGCTCAAGAGTTATGATAGTATGGTTTCCCCTCTTCCAATAACAGAGCTATAATAACATCAATAACTAGCTTGACCATGCATGTATTATGTGAAAACGCCCCTACTATGAAATATTGAAAATAAAAAATAGAGAGATAAGATTTTACAGGATGAAACCTCGATGTAGACCAAACATATATAAGTGCATCAACAATTTTGTATGAACACCTTTCATCTGAGAGAAAAGGGAAATCGGTGTGAATGATCCTATTGACAACGAGTATTCTAGGAAATTTCTCATTGGCATTGAAATTTTGATAAATTGAATGTTTATGAGGTTGCTTGCAATATCAATGCTCCTCATGGTTCAGGCATACTCAACGTTCATCATTTTTTTGAAATAGATAATGGATAGCACCTCAATAAATTTTAGTGATGGCATTTGGAAAACCTTTGTGGATTCTTCCCATTGTGGAGCTGGACAATTGGAAATTCGATCAGTATCCTAACACCTTTGATTCAACATTCATTAGAAACTTTGTTTGACACCCGACACCTGGTTGACTCAACAGATGGCATCTCCATTTAAACAACTATTATTACACCTGTGATTGTCGATATGCCCTGTGTTTTATTTATTTTCCCAGTGGGACATTTCCCACATGGATCGGGTGATACACATTATTTTCGTCATCCCTATGACTATTAATGATGTAAACCTATCTATTGCCTTCAGAGGGGTCAGTGGCCTAAGTTCCTAAAGAAAGAAGGGAGAAGAACTTTTCCTGAGAAAAGAAGCTACATTCTCCTTTGTAAAAACCCTATTAAAGAGGATGTGCAGAGGTTTTTATATAGGTAGGGTGCGAAAATGTCTGATTTTCACAGGCTGCACCATAGCTAGGTCACGAAGTGTTCACAGTTTTCTATATAGGCAGGATGCGAAAACGCTCATACGTGGGAAAAACAAGCATCTTCTCGATGCTTCTAGAAGGAAAAACTTCCATGGTGAGGTGGCATCTGAATGGTTTGGATATTACTCGCTTTCATGATTTAGTGGGATCATCCTAACCTCCTCACCTTATCCTCTTCAACTTATAAAAGGAGAGGAGCTCTCATGGAGAAAGTTATCTTTTGGGATTAGCTTGGATTGGATTGAGCTTTGAAGATTGTTAGCTTGGCTAGATGAGCCATTTTGTCAAGATAGATTGTGAATATTATCAGATCTATGCTCTTAGAATTCTTGGATTGGAAGTGTGTGGGGAATGAAGGACAATTGGAAGGGACCTTACGACATCAAGGCCATGGTTGTAATCTCTCTTTCACATTTAATATGATATAGTAATATGATTCTTTCCTATAAATCTTGTTGTGTTTTATTGTATGATTCTTTGATCACATACAGAGGTTTATATTGAGTTTATGCTATTACTATCACTTTGGTTGGTTGCGTTCTTTTGCAAGATCATCATTGTATGAGTGTTGGAACGGAGCTAGGATGGCGATGGCGAGAGGAAGAGACGTTTAAATGGTATGTCACCTATCTCTCTTTAGTTAATAAATTCAATATTTAAAACTTAAGGAAAGTGTCATGTTCTGGTGTGTTTTGTTCTAGATCTAGGTGGATCTAGGGAGATCAGTTAGTGTTTGCACCTACTGATTTATCCAATAACAAAATTGGTGACTCCACTGGGGATAGAACCCATAATCTCTGGTTAGATTGTTTCCTAGTTAGTCTAGTTTCCCTTGCTTTGATTGCTTGATTTATGGTCTCTGAGTCTGTGGGAGATCCATCCAAACTCTTTGGATCTGAAAGTTGACTCAAATTTTTTGTCCTTTTTTCAAAATTTTCTTGATTACAAACCTTCTCGCACTGTACCTCTCTATGGCCTGCGAGAATCATTGATGTTCGCACCCTACTGTTCAGTTCAGTGCAAACTTCTCGTACCATACATGTATCTAGACTGCGAGAATCCCTAATTCTCGTACTGTACCCCACTACCAGGCTGCGAACTCATTTGTAAATTTTTTGGATTAGGTCTTCCTGTCTTTTTGATGCTCAGTTTTGCTTTGATCAGTTGGATTGAACTTTTGGAGCCTATATTGATCTGTTTACAGTCTGCTTGACATTCTTTGAGTTTCTTTTAGCCATCTTTGCTTTGTTTGGTTTTGAAGGATTAGTTGTTTGCCTTGAGTGTCTTTCAATTACAAAGCGTGTGTTTTCTTTAGAATTGTTTAGGGAAAGATCATATTTCTTCTGAATAGTTTGCTTTAAAAGAAAACTTTTAGTTTCGGTTTATTTGTTTTAAGAAAGTTCATTATTTATTTTAGTGAAATTTTTGAAACAAAAAGATTTAATTTCTTCTTTATATTAGATTGGGGGCATCCTTGCATTTGAAGTAGCGAAATTGCATGATTCTTGGCATTTTTTGGTCTTAAATTCTGAAAAAAATTCCCCCTCATGGCCTGGGGGGTACATGAATCGTGTATTGGTGTACAGTCTATTTTTCTCATTTCTTAAAGATATTGATATTGATGAGTTTTTTAAAAATGTTGGGACATTGTGCATCCAAGAATGATAAATGGTTTCTCCTTCTCGTAGCATAGCTCTCATCAAAATGAAAAGATTGCATCTTCATCTCTTTGCATAACTTTTGAGTCGGTCTAAACAACATATTTTCCATGCCATCTTCCTTTCGAGTAACAACAACCTTAAAAATAAATCGCTTATAAAAATTGATTAGACATTTTTATATTTTCTGGTAGAAAACCTACATTAGATTAGTTGTAGGGATCTGGAATAGGTGTGAAAGATAACTTTCCAAAGATGCAAACAAACCTAGTATCTTGCAATAGGGAGAGTTAAATCCACTTACTACACTTTGTCCTGGGAAGCCCTTCTCACACAAGGATCAATCATGAGGTCACATTAAGACTAGCAGAGTTACTCACCCTGCTTTGTTGGTCTTGGTGTAGAAATTGTGCATATTATGGGGGTCACTTGAAGGTATACCCACAATTATGAGTGGAATCCTTTCGAGTTGATTTCGGGCTAGATACCCTACCTTTGCGCATGGATCGGACTGTCAACTATTTCCTCAGGCATCACTGTAGTAATTGGTAACCTTAGTAGCCTATCTCTCTAGGTTCTTTACATCAGGTGGCTGTGGAGGGGCAAGTCTTCACGGTACCTGGAATCGACGTTGGCTAAACTCACTCGGGCTCCTTGGAGGGTATACCCATGATTATGTGTGGGAGCTTGCACTAGGGTGTAAGTCCATTAAGAAAGACGTCAATGTAACTTTTCCACCCGCTCTATCTCAGCCCCTTCTTACTTTGTTCCCGCGACGTTGGATTTCATCACCAACTAGTGTGCTCATTGTGAGAAGGTTTTGTTTGTTTGCTTGCTTCCTAGATTTTTAGCATGTGCTATTTGTTTTCCCTAGAAGAATCTAGGTTGGATTTGTTTTATATGGTGTCAGTTCCTGAAATGACCAATGAAGGAACCTCTTTTCCAGGGGAACTTTTTGTTTTTCCTTCTTAAGGAAACATTGGTCCTCCTCACATCGCTACTTTGAACCTTCCAGGTCTCACGATTGGATTACCGGTATGGTTGTTTTCCACTCAAGTAATCCCAAATGTAGTTAGTGCTTCAGTCACAAGTACTTCCCCCCAAGAGCATCAACCTCATGTTGATCCTTCACTTTCTTCACCAGTAAGGTCTTGTTCACCTTCTTCGCTTACAGGGTCGCCTTTCGTTTCATCTTCTTCATCAAGTGAAAGTTCTGAAGATAGTAACTCGGTGAATCAGAAGAAGAAGAAAAGAAAGATTAAGAAGAAGAAAGATAAACAAGGGTCAAAACCTCCAATCACCATCAAACATGTTGGAAAACAACCAGTTACTGTTAATCGTGCTGGGAGTGTTGATGACGTCAAGATCACCCAAACAAATCATAATCCCAAGTACCCTTGTAGGGTCTATACAAGGTTATAGAAGTATGGTATACACACCTTGACCAACCCATGTCGTCAGCCTCTGAACAACATGTTGATGACCTCCCATCAACTAGTCATGATACCGTTGGGAAGAAGAAAAGTAGAGTCAATTTCCCATGCATGTTATGCAAAGGGAGTCATATGACTCACCTTTTCCCTCGTATGGACAAAGCCTCGAAATTACTGGAAGACATGACTGTTTCACAGCCTCAACTTCCAGCTACTTATCATAAGTTTTCTATCAACCCCCCTATAGTTGATGGAATGATCACTCTGGTCCCTTAACTAGTCAATCCAGTTGATCATGTCATCAATCTGGTCACGTCCTTAGTTGAACCAGTTGACAAAGTGGTCGATCCGATCCCATCTTGGGTCGATCCCACTCTCCCTTTAGAGAGTGTTAACAAAGTGGTTGATCCAATCCCATCCTCGGTCGATCCCACTCTCCCATTAGAGAGTGAAACCCAAGCGGTCGATCCGTTTCCACCTGTCAACCCCATTCTTCCCTTGGAGAATGAAACCCAAGTGGTCGATCCAATCTCGTCATCAGTCGATCCTACTCTCCCGCTTGAGAGTAAACCCAATATTGCCCATGTTTTTCTCGTTGATACAGAATCTACCATGTCGGTGGGTATTCCTCCTTCTCCCGTGGAACCCCCTCCAAGTAATGACGCCATCCGTTTTGATTGGGGTGTGCTAATTGGAACTTTTCTTCCCTCTCACATTCCTTTCCATATTACAGTACAGGTTTGTGGTCAAGATGTTCCTCGGACACTAATAGATGAAGGTGTGTGTGTTAGTATTTTGTCCTCTTTTGCTTGGCAAGCTTTGGGTTTTCCTCAGCTTGTGTCGGTTACGCAAAATCTGTTAGCTTTTAATAGAAGAATTAGTCAACCTTTAGGGACCCTTCATTGGTTTCCTGTAACTTTGGGAGGGAAAACTATCTTCATTGACGTCATGGTAGTCCAAGACCCCTTGGATTTTGCTTTACTCCTTGGGTGAGATTATGTCTATGCCATGGAAGCTATTTTGTCTACTCTTTTTCATGTTATATCTTTCCCTCACGATACACAAGTTGTGACTGTTGATCAACTTTAATTCATTGACCCCGCCTGGATTGCCTCCCTGAATGGTTCTTATATGCAGACAATATCACCCCCACCACAGGTCAATTATGTGGCGTTGTCTCCCATGGCTTCAACTTTTGATGACTTAGATCCAGTAGTTGACATGGTGATCTCTTCGATAGGGTTGTTAGAGCCTAATATCTTTACTCTTGTTGCAACCCTCGACATGGTGTCCTTCTAGTGTGTGTTTCTTCCTTCCAGTGAAGACCTCTTGGAATCCATGACTGAGTTTTGTCCCTTGACATGTTGTCCTTCCGGAGCATTGTCCTCTTGGAATCCATGATCAAGAAGAGAGACTCTGAGGATATTTTTTGTGTCTCTGAGGCAACCTCGTTAAAAAATTAAACAGAGTTCTTTGAGCATGATTTTTTGATTTCAAGTTCATTTAAAAATGAAACCAGCCTTGAGCATTGTTTTCTGATTTCAAGATCGTTAAAAAATGAAACCAGTTCTGAGGATAGTTTTTTCGTCTCTGAGGCAACCTCGTTAAAATATGAAACTGAGGACTTTGAGCATGATTTTCAGATTTCAAGCTCATTAAAAAATGAAACCACTTACGAAGATAGTTTTTTCGTCTCTGTGGAAACCTCGTCAAAAAATGAAATAGAGGTCTGGGGATTGAACCTGGATTCACGAGCATAGTTCTTATTCCTGTGTCAAGCTCGTTTAAAAATGAAACAAATTTTTCCCCCTCTCTGTTTGAGTCAAATTCTTCGTCTAGTATTTGAAGATTCATTTCATCTTCTTTTACAGTTGAACGAAATGAAGCTTGGGGGGAAATGCTTTCAGCCTCTAGACTTCATGTTGAATTTAGAGTTGCTAGTTTCTTAAGCTGGGGGCTAAGTACCAACCATCCCTGTGTTATGCATTGGGAAGTCCAAGCATAGTTTTCTATGGTTTAATCTTGTGTAAAAATGAAACCACTTACCTCNTGTTTTAAATCTTGCGTAAAAATGAAAACAATCTCAAGCTTAGTCTTTGTTCTTTCTCATGCTCTTAAATACATGAGAATAAGTTACTGAGCTTCGTCTTTGTTCTTTCTCATGCTCGTAAATCAATGAGAATGTAATTGAGTATACTTTTATCATTTTTTCGGACTCGTAAAGGTTATACAAAAAAGGAACCCACTAGAGTTCCCTTTAAGCTCTTTTCAGACTCTCTAAACATGAAAAGATTGTCGAGCAACCTTATTTTGTTCATGCTCGTAAAATTATTTGAATAAAACGTTCGATGGGCAATAGTTTATCACTTTTTCGGTCCTGTCAAACTATTTTACGAAAAAGGAACTGAGAGAATTCTCTTTAAGTGTTTTTCAGACTCTATAAACATGAAAACACCCTGAGTTTTCTTTCTTTGGACTTGTTAAACAAACATTGAAAGGCCCATAGGGGACCGAACCACTCCTTCTTAAGGTTCCTTAAACATACTCTGAGGGACTCGTCCGAAGGATGAGCTTACATCAACAAGCATATGTTATCCTCCTCAAGCTTGTGTAAAAATAAAGAGGTACTCGCTAGAAATGGTGGGGGAAATTTTGGGAAAGAAATGTGTCTAAACCTGTATTCTGTGGAAGAGTCACTTTTGAACATGACACCCTTTCACTCACTTTATGTCTAGATTGGAAAATCCACTTGTCTCTTGATCATACTCCTTTATAAGATTACAAATTGGTATGTGATTCCTGTTGTTGGGTCAAGTTTTCCAAGACAGTTGTCGTGTCATCAATATGTTCAAAGAGAAGTTCAACCAGGAAATCCTTCTATTGCGTCGGCCATTTCTGCAGTCCTTAATCCTTCTGTTGCATCATCCATCCTTGAGTCATTCCTGAATCATTTGTTACTTTGATCTACTTCAAATCTTGTTACCCGTTTCGTATCATTGATGTGGGATACATTAAGGCCCTCTTGTGACGAGTCTTTTCCTGTTGACTTCAACTCATTATCCAAGAATTAGACTTAGAAACTAATTGGTACCTTGGAACTTGCATGCCTCAATGCCAGGTTTCCTCGCTTTCGACAGTGGATTTCCATTATTGACCCCTGATCGGGAAATTCCGTCGAGTGTTCGACTTCAGCTTATTAATTCACATTCCTTGGATTGTACTAGTGTACCTTGGGAGTCATTGACATTAATGGTGATTTACCTCGCACTTGTTAATGGTATACACTAATAACCAGTAATCAAGTGGTTTCTACCATGTTCGACTTCGACACATATATTCACATGGTTATATTCGTACTATAGAGTGGTGGAGATGAAAACCCTGGATCTTTTTTGATAGATTCAGGTTGCATTGGAGTATATTTAGTTTGTACTATTGCATAGATCCACATTATATGTCTGGTGGCTATGTTCAAATTTGAGTCTTTAACACATAGATCCACAGTGTATTTTTGGTGGCTATGTTCAGATTTGAGTCATATCAACATGGATCCACAGTGTATGTTTAGTGGCCATGATCTGTCTTACTTGACATGGATCTTTGCATGTCAAATTTTATGATTTGAGTCATTTGTATTATGAGTATGGGAATGCCTACCTCAGTGATGATATATTATTGTACTGTATTTGTTTTTTTGTTGGTAGGTTTCCGACCGACTATTCCTTGTTCCCTACACACACTCGACAAAGTATTTCAACTATCACTCTATTCTAACTTCATACTTTGGGGGGCTCTCTGCTACACATTATTTTCATCATCCCTATGACCGTTAATGATGTAAACCTATTTGTTTCCTTCAGAGGGGTTAGTGGCCTGAGTTCCTGAAGAAAGAAAGGAGAAGAATTTTTCCTAAGAAAAGAAATGCATTCTCCTTTGTAGAAACCCTATTAAAGAGGATGTTTCCAGGTTGCTATATAGGCAGATTGCGAAAATGCTCATACGTGGGAAAAATGAGCATCTTCTTGTTGCTTCTAGAAGGAGAAACTTCCATGGTGAGGTGGCATCCGAATGGTTTGGATCTTACTCGCTTTCATGATTTAGTGGGATCATGTTAACCTCCTCACCTTATCCTCTTCAACTTATAAAAGGAGAGGAGCTCTCATGGAGAAAGTTAGCTTTTGGGATTAGCTTGGATTGGATTGAGCTTTGGAGATTGTTAGCTTGACTAGATGAGCCATTTTGTCAAGATAGATTGTGAATATTATCAGATCTATGCTCTCAGAATTCTTGGAGTGGAAGTGTGTGGGGAACGAAGGACCATTGGAAGGGACCTTACGACATCAAGTCCATGGTTGTAATCTCTCTTTCACATTT
>SNQJ01S0042461.1:97375-128844 GCA_010110895.2 Picea sitchensis
TCGGTCCACATGTCACAAAGTGTTTACAAAAATAGTACATCGCCCGTAGGCAGGTGAATCACCTCATCCCTACCAATACAAACTGGATGTCACAACTATACAAAATGGGCTCACCAGCCTATATTAGATACACAACTACATATCTAGAAACCCTCAGGGCGCCTCTAGTGCTCCAGCACCAGGTCCTCCCTCTGGCAGAGGTACCCCACCAGCTCCAGGTCCCCCAGGTCCCGGAAGCAACCTTCCAGTCATCGCAGCTCCGGCTACAACTGCTCTGGGAATCAAGGTCCGCGACTCCGCCGACAGCCCAATACACTGCTCCAGGATCCCCTCATCCTGGATCTGCACGAATATCCTCTTGGGAACTCCCTGTAGAACCACTTCTAGTCGACGACTAAAATCATCAAACTCTCGCCCGGCCTCGACTAGAGGAGCATGTGATGGCCCTGCCCCGGGGTCATCATAATGGTGCCTCCGGGCTGCTCTATCATCATCACTGAGCCTCTCCCCAACATCCTCTCGACGTCGCCTCTCCCCTGCTCGTAACTCTCCCCGTGGTGGTATCACAGGCCCCTAGCGGGCTGGCCCTCGGATCAGCTCGACCTCTCATCCACGTAGTCCCACATCTACACAAACAAACAAATGATAGCATCAACATCCATACAAATATCAACCATATGATATACTATCTAAAAAACAAATCAACAAAACCAGTAAAGAACAATTCATACCTCGACGATCGAACACCTCTCCCGGAGGTAATATCATCTCAGGATCATCATGGAAATCTATCCCACTGTATGGAAACTGCAACATGATTTGTGGCATCTAACGCCACACCTGTGAAACCTCGGCCATGAAGTAGTGGCCACCCTCCCCACCTCCATGACGAACCAAAATCATTGACCACCATCGCAGTTGCAGCTCTCTCACTCCTGGAGGATCTAAAAACACTCTCGGGCACAACTTCGACACCCTCTCTAGAAACCAAGCCATCTGGATCGATCCAAAGGAAAAATCCCCTGAGTCGGACACTCGACACCTGGTGAGTTGTCCCACCATCTTGGCATGCAACATCAATCCCCAGGCAAAATGTTCACCCCCTAGTGCCCGCTGCATGATCCTCATCTGGCCACCACTGATACATTAAGTCGCGAGTGACCCATACACTCTCACAACCATCACTGCCATGCAACGATGTACCAGGGTGTCCATCGCCCCAATCCTCACCACTAACCTAGACATAAAATCCTCTCCTGAACAATATGTTTGGGAAAGGGTAGCTAGCTGCACCTCTCCAACTACCACCGGCTCGGCCGGCAGTAGGGTTCCCTCAAAAGGGAGTCCAGTTAGAAAATAGACATCCTCCTCAGCAGAGAATGCCAAGTTCTCTACACGCATAATAAAACACTACAACTCTTGAATCCACATCGAGATTAGGAATTGCAGCAGATACGCCTGTGCCCTCAATAGTGGGCACTCAAAAAACTTCAGTAGCCCACAAGCCGCCAAAGCACCATGAACTGTCAGCTCCTCATCCCTCACGACCTCCCTCAGTTGGGCCCAGTCCCTCTCTCTCCAATGGATCAACATCATCCCCAATGATCACCTGCATCCACATATACAGTACTTGATCAATCATCACAGAAACACCAAATCTCCCTAAAAAATAAAAAATAAAAAAGAGAGAGAGAGGGACATAAGCTTTCTCACCCTCATCTTTGCCTCAAAGGCACGACTGTTTTCCCCATAGGCGTGCACACATGTGCACCTATTTACCCCACAGGCATGCATGTATGTGTGCCTGTTAATCCCACATGTGCACATTCAGTGCGCACCTGTTCACTACACAGTTGTGCACTCATGCGCAACTGTCAGCAACACAGTCGTGCACATATGCGCGGCTGTGTTTCAGACTGGTGCGCACCCCATGCACGCCTATTTTCCCAAATAACACATCCCCCCTGTGTGGTTGTGTCCATTATAGCCGCGCATTCATGTGTGGGTCACCATCGATCGCTCATGCACTTGGGGGGGCACAACCCGAAAAATTCACCGTACAACCATTCGCACGATCCTACCCAAAAATTGACACCTAACTACTGTACAGGAGGATGAGACCACTAACCTGACTCTAGCACCTCTCGGATCGGCTTCCTCACACCCCTGGAATCTCCGAATCTACTTTGCAATCTCGTCTCTCACAACTATAGAAACAAGTACAAATGAGGTGGCAATGTGGGCCCCACAACTATATATAGTCCATTTTGCCAGACTTCCAAACTCAATTCTGGGAGCTCCGAGCGTCCATTTTTCGATCCATCTTCAGCCATGGGATCAACACCCCGTCATCTACATCAAGACAGTCCCCAGGCCATTTTTCATCCTTAGCCCTCGGGGAGCCATTTTTCCATACCCCGTTTAGGTACGCAAGCTCATGTTCAAAATTATCAAATAAACGGTTATATGTTCGATTATCTTCAGATATTGTTCATGTCAGGTATTTGTTTTTCATGTGTGTAGGTACTTTGTCATCGCACACCAGCGCGACCCCTTCAGGTATATAATCGACACTGGCATGTAATAATTCCCTCTGAATCTCAATTGCATATCCAATCACACCCTCTGCAATTTTCCTTTAGGGTCCCTATATCCGGCTTTGCAGTATTGTCACCTCCATTGCATTTTGAATATTGTCACCCGGTAGAACTCTCCCCCACATGAGTTGTCCCATTCATAGCCCCCCTTGGCACTTTGACACTCATGTTGTTTTCAACCTTTAGGGATGGGAGTCCCGATAGTCTCACATCATGTCGCAAATCAGCCACATACTCCTTCTCCTCATTTTTCTAGCCTACCCAAAGGACTCCTAGGGCACTTCCTCGCGATTTTGTTTTGACTGCACTCTCGCAACATCATTTACCATCCATTTCGTCCACCGCCGATTTGCCCATCTTCATATTTCTCTCCATACATTTCCCTACTACAGAAACCCACCTATGGGGCCCCAACCCCCCACTTATTTTTTAACCAACTTGCACCATCCGCAGGCCAAGCCATCTCACACTGGGGAACCCATTTCTGTATCTGCATTATTATCCCCATTGGTTTCTTAGTTCTTTTTGTAATTAAGCCATTGTTTCTAGGATTTTACATAGCTTTTTGTCGTCACCTTTGGAAACCTTCTTCCTTTTTTGTAAATGCAACCCATGTCGCCCTTGGTTGGGGCATTCCTTATCACCTACCCTTTTTTACATCATCCATAAACTCTGAGTATCCCACAGGCCACCTACCTCTGTTTTCTGAGTTTGTTCACTTTGTCCCACCTCTGGCACAACTTATCCCACGTCTCGTTGTCCCCCTGACACTCGACCTAGTTGAATGGTTGCAGCCACTTATACTTCGCATATATTCCCAACCAAGGATTGTCTTGAGTCTCCACGCATATTGACTTCGTTCATGTACCTCCTCAGTTCCTGACCTCACCTAGTGGATTTCACAAAGCCCTTTTCTTCTTGGAGTCGTGTCTCCCTTTTTGTCGACATCAACACAGTTTCCAGAAGGGTGACAGTATCTTGACTCCCATTACCTTTACAATGAGAATTCTTGGATGGCACAGGGAGAACCATCATTTATGTCTTCTATCGTTGAACCCCATAATATTCGATGTCAATACTTTCTCATGTTACGGTGGGTCTTACTTTGCGACTATTGCAGTTGTTTTTGTATTTTTCAAAGACCTCTGAACTTTTTTGGGCTATCAATGCCCACAGAACCCATGATACTTCTTATAGGTGTCATTGCCTACTGTTTAGAGTATTGTTCCTCATCAGAATTTTCCTCTGCCTTTATCAAAACCACCCTCGAGGGTGCCGCAGTTGTCTACATCAACACAACAATTTCAATTATTGTACAACACCCCTTTTTCAGTTACATGACACGAGCATGGGGCATGCCCACCTTGTTTGTACACAATTTGTTTTCCACACCTTGTGAAAGGTTGGGTCCTACAGGTTCCCTTCTCCCTCCAATGGGTCACTCTTGATACTCTCACTATCGCTCTTTCTTACAATGGTACTCTCAGTAGAATAAACATTGATGAATTTCGGCTATCTGTATGCTCCTAACCTCATCCATCAGGGGGAATCTGTTATCATTGAAATTTTGTTTGCAAATGGTTACAGGAATCCAGCATCTTCAAACAGCTATGAGTTCACCCATGGAACAAAATTACCAAAAAAACATTTCCAAAAGCTCCAAAACTGTACAACTAGGTATAAAATCAAGATGCGCTATGACTACATAGGGCACACACACACATGCACCATCAAGAAACGTAGGAAAAACGCACATGCACACTATGCGTGACTGTGGATGCTAAAATCCACACACACCTAAGAATGGCACATTTATGATATTGGTCGTCCTCCCACTCACTTCTGGTTCAGTTTCCAAGTCGATTTGACATCCAAATCTTGGCTGGATCTGGTTGGGTGGCTGGTCAAAGACCTAAATGTGCCCTAAACAACCCCTTTTCACACTAAAATATGGTTGCACAATACCTCAAAGTGATGCTATAAAACAAGGCCATGGGTGCACTACATTTTCAAGGAATTCATTTGCAAGGTTATGCTGCTGCTATTCTCTTGTGGAAACCCCTTTTCTTATCAAGAGCATACTATCACCATTCCATTTGGGCAATCCACATCACCTTTTGAGTGGGTTAGCTTGGGATTCTTTCACCATTTCTTTCAAGTTTCCAAGTTGTAAGAAGAGCTCAATCTTGAGGGTCCAAGAGCCCTCCCTTGGAGGAAGAAGGGACCCAAAGTCCCCTTTCCATTGATAACATGAGTCTTGTTTGTTTCTTGTTCTTATGTCCTTATTCACAATAGTTTAGTTGTTTTTTCCTTTCCTAGCTTAATTCTTAGCTTAGTCTTTTATGTTTATTCTTCTAACCCTTTCCTTTACTGTTGTATTGCTTAGCTAACCCAACTAAGCTTGTAAGCACCTCTATTTTGCTCATTTAGGTGACAAAAGAGGCACAATATTTGGCTACCACCAAGCTCCCATTGAACCAACTAATGTATGGAAGACAACCCTCAAATCCAAAGAAGGTCTCTTCGAATGGCTGGTCATTCCCTTTTTCTTAAAAAATGCACTAACCACTTCCATGAGATTGATGGATGATGTATTGAGACCCTTCACCAAATCTTTTATGGTGGTATATTTGGATGACATCCTCATATTCAAAAAAACTTGGGAGGAGCACATGCAGCATATTCAGTAGGTTTTGTGCACTCTGCGGCAACACAAGCTATATTCCAACTTGGAAAAATGCTCCTTTTGCATGAACAGGGTCCAATACTTTGGATACATTGTTGATGAGCATGGGGTACATGTTGATCCAACTAATAAACAAGTCATCTGTGACTGGCTATCCTCGACCACACTCACCGAGCTTCAAAGCTTCTTTGGACTGGCCAACTTATACCGATTGTTTGTATTGGGCTTCTCCCATATTGCATGGGCCCTCAAAAAAGTGACCAAGGGAGGTGGTAGGGAAATTTTTGTGTGGGGGAAGGAAAACAAATGAGAATTTGATGATCTAAAGCATCGCTTGTGCTCATCTCCAGTACTCTCCTTTCCTGATCTACAACAACCATTTGAGATTGATATTGATTTATATGACTATGTTATAGGTGCATTTCTCACTCAACACAGTCATCTGGTGGCATACCATAGTGAGACACTATCAACTACTATCCAGAAATACCCCACCTATGACAAAAAAATGTATTCCATTTTCCAATCCTATCATCAATGGAAACATTACATTCTAGGAAAGGAGACGATCATCCACAGTGATCAGAAGCCTCTGTAGTTCATGTATATAGATGGGAAATTGTAGAACGACCACCATTAGAAGTGGTCCACCTACCTACAGTAGTTCCATTTCAACATCAAGTATAAAACATGGAGCCCAAATCATGTCATTGAATTCCTCAGTCAACCTCTCATTGCTGCACTCACCATTATGCTCTATTCTTATGGATATGAGGCATTTGAGTATCCCCAACTTTATCAGCAAGATCCAAACTTCACCACCCCCTATCATCTCTTGGGTACATGCGCAACTATCACTGATTTTCACATTCAGGATGACCTGTTATGCCATATGGGCCATCTCTGTGTTCCTATAAGTGAGCGTGCAAATTGGATTTGGGAATCCCACTACAGTTGGATGGTAGGAAATTTTGGCGTGGAGAAAACTGTGGTCATTCAATAGAAACATTTTTATTAGCCAAAACTTTGACATGACATCATCAAGTTTATCATATCTTTCACTACCTGTGCCATTTCCTATCCATCCATCAAGACTAAAGGCTTATACACCCCTCTTCCTACTCCCGAGAAGCCTTGTTGTCAGCACATCTTGTTGTACTTCCAGGGTTATTTTGGGGCCATAAACATTGTTTTTTTGGCTCTCCATAGTCAAACTATAAAAAGAGTCATATTTTGACAATGTAATGTGTATTTATTTGAAATACCTTTCCAACAGCCTATCACGCACCTAAAACAAAGGTCATATGAAAAATTTACGACCCTGGAAAGTTGAGGTACCAAATTTCCTGTAGGGGCCCACATAACTTTTGGCGTTTCATCTCCTAGGGTTAGGTTTTTGGATTTCTAGGGTTTTGGAATCCATGAGTAATATAAAAAATGCCTTTGGAGCCTCATTGTAATCTTTCTTCTTAGATGGATGCGTGTATCAGCCACATCTCTTCTCATAGATAACTACCACCATTCGAGCAAGTGTTTTAGTTCAACAGTTTTATAGTTTCAGCCTATTTCATTTATTCAATAGAATATTTTGTTCAATGGATATCTATGTTTTTCTTCATATCTCTTTATTTATTGTATTAATTCTGTCAATCAATTCATTCCACTCCTAAATATGGATCATTGATATAATCCCTCGACTAGCATGTGATATCATATGTGTACATATTGAGCCCCCATTGGCTTATATAAAGCTATTTTTGTAGAATTTATTCCCCATTTTTTTTTAAATCGTTTCCATTTTGAATGCTCACTGTTAAGGCCAATCATTCCATGATAGGGTTCCAAATGGTTTTCTCTCTTTGAAAAATTAAAATCCAATGAAACAAATTCCCTTGGATATGCATTTCCCAAAACATTTTAACCATGCACTAACACTAACAATCTCAACAACAAGAAGTCGTGAATAACTCGAAAGAACTTGGGAAGTTATTTCTCAAGAAGAATAGATATAAATAACCCTAAGACAAACAAGACAACTATAAATATAAGAAAACATGGAATCATACAAGGCTCCATTAACAAGAAGTAAAAGTAATAAGCTTGTGATTCATGAAGTTTCCCAAAGTTCAAGATCTGAAACAAGTGACATACTAATCATGGGTGATCAATAAGAACAAAGAAACAAATTTCCTTATGAATAAATTGAATGAAATGATAGACAAAGAAACCTAAGAAGAAGGGATAGGTCTATCCCATTCAATTTACATGGAAAAAAACATACATTACCAACCCTTCCTCAAGGAGTTTTACATGTCTTTTCAGGTGATGGGATTATGGATCCAAAAAGACATATGGATCAATTCCTAATTTTTTTTTATATTCATTTGATTTAAAATGATGATGTAATGGTCAAAGTCTTTCTGTAAACTTGTATAGGTCCAACATATGAATGGTATCTTTCTCTCTCGACTCAACCAATTGGTTCATTTTAGGATTTAGAAAATATGTTCATGAATATGTATAAACAAATTATTTCATGTCATACTCTTCTTACTTAGCTCACCCAAATTCATCTAAAAAAGGGGGAAACAATCAAGTATTTTAATTTACGATTCTTTAATACGTTGAACCAAATCCTAGATGGGAAGCACCCTAACCATCCTATCATATTTGGATGTTATAATAATCCCATGCCTTAAAATGTGAATTATGCAATAAGAGATTCACAAATAAATGAATTGAATAAGGAAATCTAGAAGGCAACAAAAATTGAAGAATACATGTTAGAGACTAGTGTAGATCTTGGTATTTTTCTTGGAAAAGTACAAAGACAAACGACTAGTCTATCAATATCACCTTAAGGACCATGAACTTCTAGAAGTTATGAAAATCGATCAATTGGGGGAGGAATTCTATAAAGTGTTCCCCCTAATATGATAAATGATCTTGGAGCTTCCCAATAAATAAGACAAAACATAGAGATTGGTTAGATGAGAAGAACAATTAGACAAATCTAGAGTGAGATAAATTTGCTAAAGAGAGGTGAGAATCTTATTCCACCAAATCCAAATATGAGATCTCCATTACCCAATCAAAAAGTAAGAAATGATAGAATTGAGGAACATATACCAAGAGCACCCATAGCTCCAAATCCAAATGTTGTTCTAGATGAAATAGTAGAAGAGGAAAAATCTGAAAATTTTGATCAAGAAACAATCATTAACTAAGATGAAGTTTTTCAATCAGTTCAAATCGAAGAAGGTCCATCATATTTTTATATTTTTGATGAGAAAGAGGATCCTGAGTATTAACGAAGAAATTTTGTTCATACTAGAACACAAGTAAATAAATTTAAGACAAGGGAACAACTTGAAAAATAAAAAGAAAAGTCTAACACTCCACAGCCAGCAAAACAACAACTAGTTGTTAATCAGACAAGGAATCCATTAAAGATGAATTATAATATGGTTGATGAGTTAGGTAAGATCCAAATTACTTTACCATTCATGGAGGTAGTCAAGATACCTCAACAAATGGAGAATCTTTTGAAGATGATGGATAATACGAATTCAAGAATAGAAGTAGTTTTGATTAATACAAGACAATAGTAGAATATCATATTAGTAAGGCCCAGGGGAAAAGTTCCACCTTTTTATATATCTTTAGAGAATTGTGATTTTACATTACACATATTTTGGGTGGATAGTGGAGCCACCAAAAGTATCATGTCACTATCAATGAAGGAATCCCTTGGAATGGAATGTATGAAATACTATGAAACCAGTGAAAGGATATATGTCATTGATTCAAGAAAATTCCCATCTTATGGAGAAATTAAAGATTTATGTGAATGGATAAGTGTATCACCTCATATTACAACAATCTTCACTATCATAGTGTTTTATTTTCCTCCAACATATGGTGTTGTCTAGGAAAGATATTGGTGCTCATTGATTAGAGGATATATAATGAATGATGGAACTTGCATGATGCTTCCAAATAAAGATGGAAAAATGATTATATTTCCTTGAGAAAACAGAAATCTAATGTCATTTAAGAAAAAGTAAATTGGAAGGATGCAAGACTATGTTGATGTTAAAATTTGGAATTATGTTGTTTTCAATACAGAACAATTAAATCCATCGAAGCAAGCTGAAGAAAGTTATTTTCAAGGTTTTTGGAAAGATTCATTTGATGGTGCTTGTTCTAAATTTGGAATTGGAGTTGTATTTCATTCAAAAGTCCCCATTCTGGTATCTAAATCAAAATCTAGTGTCATTTAAGAAAAATGAAACAAAAATGATGCAAAATTGTTTCGATGTTTGAATTGGGATTTTTTTTTTTTTTCAATACAGAACAATTAAATCCACCAAAGAAAGATGAAGAAAGTTCTTTCCAATATTTTTGGAAAATGTCATTTGATGGTGCTTGTTCTAATTGTGGAACTAGAGTTGCCATTGTTTTCAAAATTCCCCAATATATTATCTACCAACATGCTCTTAAATTAGAATTCCCTTGTACCAACAATGAAGAATTATATAAAGCATCGATCCAAGGTTTGATTCTTTCCCTTCAAACAAAAGTATAAAATTTCAGGAAATTTAATTTCTTAAATTGTTGATCAATAATTATCAATCCAAGAGCTCGTAAGCTTGCGAGACACTGGCACTATATGTGCAGGACTAGGTAGCTAAATTAATCCTACTAAATTCAAAATGCAATTCGCTCATTAATACTTAACAATTCTTGTATCTTACCAAGCATAAAACCAAATCAAATAAATCTTGCAATATAAAACCTAATCTAAAAATATCATAGTCATATATTGAAGTCTTATGGCTTCACAACTCTTTCAAGATCTCGGAGTTAACAACTTCCTAAAATTTATGAAAACAAACCACACATGGTCATTAACATGCTTGGACAAAAATTAAAAGAATGAAGATAAAGTAAAGGCATAATAAATTAAACAATCAAATATTCAAAGTAAAAGTAAGCAATTTAGACCATCACACCATTCTTACGGAAAAGAAACACACCGTGCTTTTATTTAATGAAGAAAACTAACTACAAGATTAAATTACATAAATAGGATAAAGAGCCACCATGATCTCATGGAGCGGGCTCTTTCTCCTAAGAATTCATGGCATAGCATTAAACTATGGAATCATAGAACTTAATCAAATCATAAAACACAATAAAATTACATACTTACAATCCATATAAGAGAAGATCCTGAAATGTTTTATTCACTCCATCATGAATTGGACATTTGCTCCAAGACTCCTCTCCTTCGAATGAAGGCACACTTATTTACACACAAGTTTTATTTGATATTAGGATAAGCAACTAATAAATTCAAACCCACTTTTCTCTCATGAGGTTGCAACCATTTACTGATACGTAAAAACTAAAAACCAACTTGTAAATAATTATAAGATTTTTGCTAATAATTCAAAACAAATCACACTAATATTGTATATGGTCCAAGATTATTTCCACGTCCAAGACAACTTATGATGATCCAAATCCATGAAAAATATTCAATTTTTGAATAAGAAATTCGAATTTGGAGCTATGTGGTAAAAGTAAGCATTGTTTTAAACCCAATTGGACTTGTAATCATCACCAAACTAACCCAACTTTCAAGGTTAAGTGACAACATGTTATTTTTATAATATTTAATCATAAAATCACTTAAAATACTAAAATAAATGTGTTGAAAAATAATGTGTTTAATCCCTCATATAAACATTAAAATGGTCTTAATGCAAGGTTACAAGAAAACGAAAAATGGTTAAAAGTCAAGGAAGAGGGGTGTGAAAGATGAAATTTGTGTGATCCAACATCTCCACCAAACTGAACAAGTTGTGTGTCCTCATTCAGCCCTGCATATGAATATCCTTAATTGTGTGATTATTTCTTCCTCCTATGAAAAATATATGAGTGTCAATTGAGCTTCTAGTCGTTGGTTCTTGTGTGGAAACCACGAGCTCTGTAAGTGTTGGTTCTTGTGTGAGATGGTGAAATAATATGATCTAAATCATGTTTCTTTCTTCCTCTTGGATAGAGGAACAAAGGATAAGATCTGAAATTGGAGCCCGAATACCTTCTTATTTCTAGAACTAATCTACAGGAACTGAATTCTAGAGTTGAATCATAATTGACTGCTACAAGTTGTTTTTACTGCTATGCAACCATATAGTCTTCATCCATAACCGATCATGTACAATTCTATCTATGTGAATAAATTTTGCTAAAGTTGAACATAGAGAGAATTCGTTGGATTACCAACCATTAATCATTGTCATTAACCACCACGAGACAAATCATTGATAATGAAATGTGTGTCAAGGTACGTTAGTGCATTCTAACATGTGCAAATTGGTGTGTTGAAGTCGAGTCCCCTGTAGAATCTGAAAGTCGGGATATATTGATGTATTCCCCGTGTTGTTAGTGAGGAAAACTACCATTGATGTGTGCAACCTCCAAGGCACTATAAAATGTCTCTAACCTTGATCCCAGATAATGTGTCGAAGTCAATGGGACAAGAGTTTTTGGAAGGAGGGCATTAATAAATCCCATATCATCCAAATAGAGCATAGAAAAAGATAATGTGAATAATAATAAATGAAATATTTTCATTATTAAGTAGGTTTTATTTGGAAAAAGAAAAAGGAAAGTGAGGTAACTCAAGATTGTAAGTGAGTCTAGTGACTTTATTCATGGGTTAGGGAGGGATGGAGATGGGGCAAGAAATTAATGAAACTCGTGAAGGGGAAATGGGTTGAGTTTATCCTTTGGTAGTAGTGGTAATATGCAAAGTTTAAGGTTGACTACCTAAACAAATGGAAGTTCATACTTCAACATGGATGGATTGTTAAGCTGAGAGGAAGAAAAATGAATAAGCATAACATGACATAATGGGATTTTGGAAGGATTTATTTGGTAGTGATGACATGGTGGGTGTGAATTATCTTTAGTATTCACTTGATATTCTTTTTATGTGGATGTCTGGATAACATGCCCTTCTCAACAAAAAGATTGGTTCTGAAAATCACTTGCGCATAGATTGACCTTTGTGATCCTCTCGAGACCTACCAAAAACTAGCACTTTCCTACAAAAAGGCATGATATCATGGAAGAATAAGGTGTACAATCTCTCTTCATCCATAAAATGTGAAAAAAATAACAAGTATTTCTTATGAAACAAATCCAAGGAGGAGAAATAAAATGAAATGCACTTTTACCTGTTGAGGAGTGCTGGCTAGCTAGATTACCCAATGGTATTTCAATGATAACTTCTTCATTTGAGGTCTAATTTAGGTGATTACAAAGAAAAATGAAAGTATATCCAAAGGGATATCTTCAATAGAAACATGTTTTTAAAATTCCATGAGATGATATGTCAAATTGTCTTAGGAACAATCTGCATGATAGAGTTGCTTTTGAATTTCCACCTAGATCAACAACCATTATTTTGATCATAATTTTTTTTAAATGTGATATTGAAGAAATTACACTTGTAAATTAATGTATATTCATGTAGGTATCTCCAATAGAAAAATATTTTTAATAAGATAAGAATTGATGGGTCAAATATTCCAAGGGACAACCCAGGAAATAGAGTTTTAGGAATGCAAATTTATGATAGAGAATTAGTATTTTGGGCATAAGTTTCTCATATGATATCAAAATTGAGTGATTAAAATTGCATTGTAAAGTAGATTCATAGTAAAATACACAATAGAAACAGTTTTTAAATATTTATCCATTTAGGCATCCAAAAAGTGATTGTCTTAACTATGCTCCTGAAGTTTATACTCTACATCTATCCAATGCATTGGTCATAAATTTTTCATTTGATATCAAAATTGAGTTATTCAAATTGGGTTAGAAACTATATTCCAAGGGATATATCCTTTAGAAATGGTTTTGAAAAATTCTCAATTTTAGTCCCTCAAAGATTGACTGTACCAACTCTATTTTTAGGATATTTTCGAAGTCAATTTGCTACAAAAATAAAACAAATTGACCATTTTCTCTTGAAATGTGATATATGTATGTGGGATTCTTAGTGAGTTTGTATATGATGATGTTATGAGCTCGTCCCCCATAAAATATACAATACATGTCTTGTAGATATGAAATATGGATTTTAGAGAACTTATGGTATGTCGATGAATTTGTAACAAATCGTCACTCTATTATGAAAAATCATACAAGATTTTTGCTCATTAATTAGATTACTTACATTGGATTGTCCTTTGGAAAGATCCTATCCTTATTTTGAAATATCTCTATATGCATCCATTATGTTGTAGATCTTCTTCCCAGTGGTTAGTGTATGGGATGGTTCTTACTGCACCACCAGATGAAATTTAAATAATTGAAAACCGCTCTACCCTTAATATTCAAAGGAATGAATAAAATCTATAGAAATAAAACACACCCTACTTAGAAAATTTCAAAGAAAAAATAAGACCCTTCTCTCATCAAGTTATCCATAGACATGAGTTATCTTTTTCCTTTCCATGAATCAAACTAAAATAAAACATGTTGTACCAACATGCTTTAGACTCGGTGAGATAGCGTACTTGCTATACCTAATGCATTAGGATTTTACACTACATAAATTTTGTAGTGAGGTCATATTTTTGTCTTACTGTCACTATCTCACTACAACTAGAATGTTAGCACAACCAAAAATAATATGCATATATAGAAAGGGAGAAAAATGAAAGATTGAAAACCAAATTTCCAATGCCTAATCCCTTAGCATATCCCCAACAACAACACCAAAAATCTTAGTAAAACTATATGATAATAATTATGTTACATTTATTCATCAATTTAAGTTTGTAAAATTATTAAGTGATAGGGACATTATATGCATAAATGAGTCTTAAAGTGTTTCAAAATATTTTAAACTATCACACCACACTACAAAAATAAAATTAAACACACTTAAAACTAATTATATGCAAATAAGATTCTCTTGCATGGGAAGCTAATCAGTGAGGAATTAAATGATAGGTATGTGTAGCAATGAGGTTCTTAACAATTTATTGTTCATAGGGTACTTCATTACTATTCATAACCAAGGGAATGATAATGAAGCATGTTGATCTTGAACCTGTAGAAAACTAGCTCTCAAACCATACTAGCATTCAAGAAAATTGAAATCAAATTAACTAAACACACCACACTGCACCCATCATTGGATATTTCTTACTTTGTATTCACAATGGTTGTAAATCAAGTTGTGTTCAAATTGAAATTTTATAAAACAATGCTATGTTTGGTATATAGAGAATCTAATGAATGAATATTAAAGAGAGAAATGAAATCAAATGCAAACATGAAACACACCACACTTGCATAAAGGGAAATACTACCATGATCCATTTGGAGTGAGCTCAATTCTACCAATAACAAGGTAGGCAATTTCTCTACAACATCATAAACTATATCAAATCATAAAACACAATGAAACTATAAAATTACAGTCCATATGGAAGAAATTATCAAGATGTTTTATTCACTCCATCTTAAGTTGGACATATTCTCTAAGAGTCCCCTCCTTTGGAATGGAGGAGGAACTCTTATTTATACATAATTTTCTTTGAGAATAAGATAATAAACTAATAAATTCAGATCTACTTTTTTCTCATGTGGTTACAACCATTTACTAATAAGTAAAAACTAAAAACCAACTAGTAAATTATTACAAGATCTTTGCTAATAATTCAAAACGAATCACACTAATCTTGTCTATGGTCCAATATTCTTTCCAAATCCAAGATAGTTGATAATGGTCCAAATATATGGAAAATCTTCAATGGTTGAAGATGAAATTCGAATTTGGAGCTAAGTCGTAAAAATATTTATTATTCGAAACTCAAAATATACCTGTAAATGTCACCAAACTTACCCAACTTTCAAAGTTAAGTGAGAACAAGTTATTTTTATAATATTTAATCATAAATTCACTTAAAATACCATAATAAATGCATTGGAAAATATCAAGTCTAATCCCTCAATAAACATTAAAATGGTATTAATGCAAGGTTATGGGGAAATAGAAAATGGTTAAAAGTCAAGGAAAAAGGGTGTGAAAGATGAAATTTTGGTGACCCAAAATCGCCAACGGAAACAATGCCAAAAGTGTCAATCAATTTATATGATAATAATTTCGATACATTTATTCATCAATCTGAGTTTGTAAACTTATGAAGTGCTAGGCACAATATATGCAAAGTTGATTCTTAAAGTGTTTCAAAAGATTTTAAACTATCACACCGCACTACAAAAAGGAAATTAAACACACATATAACTAATTACATGTAGACAAGATTCTCTTGCATGGGAAGCTAATCAATGAGGAATTAAATGACATGTGTGTGTAGAAATGAAGCTCTTAACAATTTATTGTTCATAGGGTACTATTTTTCTATTCATAACCAAGGGGTTGATAATGAAACATGTTGATCTTGAACCGATAAAAAAATAGCTCTCAAACCACATTGGAATTCAAGAAAATTGAAATCAAATTAACTAAACACACCACACTACATCCAACATTGAATATTTTTTACTCTATATCGACCATGGTTGTTAATCAGGTTGTGTTCAAATTGAAATTTTATGCAATACTGCTCCATTTGGTATAAAGAGATGTTGGAAAATTGGTTGTCATTGATGTCAAGACTAGAAGAAGTCGAGAAGCTTCTAGAAGCGATGGGTGTATTTGAAGAAGTGTCTAAAGTGGTCCCCTTATGGTGTAGCTTTAAGCATGACCCTCATGGGAAGACACTTTGAATATGTATACAAGAAGCACTGGAAATATGGATAAGTATTTAAGAATCCCTAGAGGTATGGTCATGAAGCTCGAAATTAATTGAATAAAAATCACATGAAGGAAATTGCAAATATATTCAGAATCATCATATATGGATAGTCATCATCATGTTGTTTTGAATGGTAGGTGGTACACCAAGTGGTTCCTCATGGTTGAGAAGTTATACTCTCTTAAAGATAAAGTCATAAAGTATGGTCAATAAGCCCTGGATCTAAGGTCAAAGAAGTTACAAGTTGGCAATAAAATTTATTAAAGGATAAAAGTTGTTGCAAACAAGAAGTTACAGGTCGATTCAAAGATCAAGTAAAGAAGTTACTTGGAAGGGTATAAATATACATCAAGAATCTCTCATTTTATATCCAAGAAAGTGTGTATTTGTGGAATGGAGCTAGCATAAGTGGGTCTACACGTTTTCTAGGATGATTGGTGATCTCAACAAAGAAAATCTGAACTAGAAGAAAGGAGGTTGAGGAGAGTGAAGTGTACATAGGTGACCGTACCTATTTTATGAGGTTATATGTGGTTTGTAGAAGGGTGAAGAGTATATATATGTGGGTTGCAGACAAACGAATCATGTATAGGGTATACGCGAATTGCAATGGAGCAAAGAGCAGGTGTCTGCAAGATCATAATAAATGAATCACGTATCTGTGAAGAAGTTTGAAGAAGGTGTTATCATCTTGATGATGAAGTTGAGGAAGGTCTGATGGCCTAAGATATTATGCTCCATGTTTTCACAGAATGAAAGGTATGCTTTCTATATGTTTGGAGGCGTGTAGCTTGGAGGTTATGGTATATGCTTGAAGCATATCTTGGAGGTTATGGCATATTCTTTAAGTCATATCATGGATGGTTTGGCATATGCCTAAGGCATGTTTTGGCACATTTTTTAGGATTGTATCTTGGATACTTTGGTACATGTTTGAGGCTTGTATATTGCATATCTTGGTACATGGTTTGATGCATATCTTAGCACATGGTTTTATGCTTTGGCACATGCTTGAGGCATAATTTGGCACATTGCTTAATGCATATCTTGGTGATATTGGATGTATTATTTGGAGGATATTCTTGGTGATCTTGGTATAAGATTTATGTGATTTAACCAGTTTTAATGATGATGATATATCAGTATCAGTGATAGTAATAGTGACAGGTAGATTATGATAATGTATCAATATCAGTGACAAAACTAGTGACAAGTTGATGATTATGTATAAGTTTCAGTGAAAACAACAGTGATAGTTTCACTAGTACATTTGGGTCATTCTCCAATGGTGTGTTCATAGCAATTGTCACTTTATATTGTCGAGAGAACAACAAAAATCGGACCCCCTCAAACGTCATTTCACATGATGTTGTTATACCAACGACACAGATATCGTCTCTTGTGTGACGTTTCTAGTGGACATGTGTCATCTCTACTTTCATTGTCCAATACCACTATGGACGTCGCAACCACGATGTTGGATCATCTCACCTATGAAACCACAGGGGACATCGTTAGACCGACGAGGGGCCTATATCTCTGACGTTTATGCCTGCTAAACTTGCTCAGAAAGCCTTTTTCCATTTCCCTATGCAGACTTGTAGTCCCTTTTTGCAATTCCCAGAGCTAAAAATAATATTTTTCCACATATACATGCACTAACAACCATACAACATGAGTATGCACAGGTTGCACCATTATAGACTGCGCACATCGAGATTTGTGCCCAAAATTAAAAAATGGTGTCGAGTTTCCATGTCACGCCATGAGATCCATGATCATTGACCTTCCATACACTGGAAACGCTCCAAATCAACCATTCAATTCCATTTGAAGGATATAAATGGTTCATGGCCAAGATGTAGAAAGAAGAGAAGAATTCCACTTTTGAGAGCAAAGTTACTCTGGAGAAATTATTCACTTCATATTGAATTTGCATCCCTTTGTCTTTTGAAGTATCAACATATTGTTCAGCTCCCAAGCTCTTCCCTCTTTGATGAAGAACTTCATTGTCTCTTTTATATGAGCTTGCCTTTGGTGGAGGCCCAAATGGAAGGGACTTAGTTTCTCGGTTACAAGACATGATGACATAGAATGTTTTCATTCATACACTTATGTTGACAATATTTTAATAGAAATACTCTTTTCTCATCCAATTGATGTCTTGCAAATATTTGAATTGTTATTCCATGGGAATATTTGTTTTGAATATTGATGGATTATTCTATTATATGTGCTAACTTTATATATTATCACCATGTACTTGTATGTCTTGGTTGTTGAGTTTTAGCACTCAAAAGTGCACCATTAAAGTTTTGACTCCTTAGCTAGATTTGCCAAATTCTCAAATACTTAGCCAGGACCCAAAACCTCCAAACAACTCCATCAATTCTGATAAGCTCTCACTGATTGTTTTTTCCAGAAACCCCATGGTATTTGTTCTCTTGATCTTTATTACAAAACATCATAATTCCTATCATACTCTGCCAATTTTACAATAGCTTGCTAGCCTCTTACCCTTTGTTGCTTATGAGTCTCCTAATATTTCAAAACACTTCTTAGATTGATTTGAGATCCATCTAGGAAGGTGACTTTGCTCTTATCATAAAAGTTACATACTTATCTTAAATCCAGGTTTAACTTTGAGATCCTTTGCTTTCATTTAAAAATCAAATTGATTTTTTCCTTAAATCCTCGAGTCTATGATTTTTCTTTGCAAAACAAAAACAAAAAGAAATGCTTTTTATTTGTTTTTGTTAAAAAGAAAAATATCCTATTATCTATTGGGTGGATTTTCTTCAAAATGACCAAAATTACTGGGCCCATAGGCCCAATCTCCAATTATTTAAGTCATATCATGGATGGTTTGGCATATGCCTAAGGCATGTTTTGGAACTTCTTTTTGGATTGTATCTTGGATACTTTGGTACATGTTTGAGGCTTGTATATTGCATATCTTGGTACATGGTTTGATGCATATCTTAGAACATGGTTTTATGCTTTGGCACATGCTTGAGGCATAATTTGGCACATTACTTAATGCATATCTTAGTGATATTGGATGTATTATTTGGAGGATATTCTTGGTGATCTTGGTATAAGATTTATGTGGTTTAAACAGTTTTAATGATGATGATATATCAATATCAGTGATAGTAATAGTGACAGGTAGATTATGATAATGTATCAATATCAGTGACAAAATTAGTGACAAGTTGATGATTATGTACAAGTTTCAGTGACAACAACAGTGATAGTTTCACTAGTACATTTGGGTCATTCTCCAATGGCGTGTTCATAGAAATTGCCACTTTATATTGTCGAGAGAACAACAAAAATCGGACCCCCTCAAACGTCATTTCACATGATGTTGTTATACCAATGACACATATATCGTCTCTTTTGCGACGTTTCTAGTGGACATGTGTCATCTCTACTTTCATTGTCCAATCCCACTATGGACGTCGCAACCACGACCTTGGATCATCTCACCTACGACACCATAGGGGACATCGTTAAATTGACGAGGGGCCTATATCTCTAACGTTTACACCTGCTAAACTTGCTCAGAAGGCCTTTTTCCATTTCCCTATGCAGACTTGAAGTCCCTTTTTGTAATTCCCAGAGCTAAAAATAATATTTTTCCACATATACACGCCCTAACAACTATACAACATGAGTATACGCAGGTTGCACCATTATAGCCCGCGTACATCGGGTTTTGTGCCCAAAATTTAAAAATGGTGTCAGGTTTCCATGTCACGCCATGAGATCCATGATCCTCGACCTTCCATACACTGGAAACGTTCCAAATCGGCCATTCAATTCCATTTGAAGGATATAAATGGTCCATGGCCAAGATGTAGAAAGAAGAGAATAATTCAACTTTTGAGAGCAAAGTTACTCTGGAGAAATTATTCACTTCATATTGAGTCTGCATTCCTTTGTCTTTTGAGGTATCAACATATTGTTCAGCCCCCAAGCTCTTCCCTTTTTGATGGAGAACTTCATTGTCTCTTTTATATGAACTTGCCTTTGGTGGAGGATTGAAGTGTTGGAGGCCCAACTAGAAGGGACTTAGTTTCTCGGTTACAAGACATGATGACATAGAACGTTTTCATTCATACACTTATGTTGATCATATTTTAATAAAAATACTCTTTTCTCATCCAATTGATGTCTTGCAAATATTTGAATTGTTATTCCATGGGAATATTTGTTTTGAATATTGATAGATTATTCTATTATATGTGCTAAGTTTATATATTATAACCATGTGCTTATATATCTTGGTTGTTGAGTTTTAGCACTCAAAAGTGCACCATTAAAATTTTGACTCCTTAACCAGATTTGCCAAATTCTCAAATACTTAGCTAGGACCCAAAACCTCCAAACAACTCCATCAAATCTGATAAGCTCTCACGATTGTTTTTTCCAAAAACCCCATGGTATTTGTTCTCTTGATCTTTATTACAAAACATCCGAATTCCTATCATACTGTGCCAATTTTACAATAGTTTGCTAGCCTCTTACCCTTTGCTTCTTATGAGTCTCCTAATATTTCAAAACACTTAGATTGATTTGAGATCCATCTAGGAAGGTGAATTATCTCTTATCATAAAAGTTACATACTTATCTTAGATCGAGGTTTAACTTTGAGATCCTTTTGCTTTCAATTTAAAATCAAATTGATTTTTTCCTTAAATCCTCGAGCCTATGATTTTTCTTTGCAAAACAAAAATAAAAAGAATTGGTTTTTATTTAAACCCTCCAATTATCAAATCGACTAAGCACTGAAGAAAATCCACAGCCTATCAAATCTAAGAACCCAACACGACACAAACCACCAAAGTCGAGACCGAACGCCCAAAAGCACCGAAGCCACACGGAGGAAGAGACCACCGAGGGATTTTACATCGCACGCATAACGCATAGATTCATCGTTGGAATGCTGGTGTATTTAAAAAACATAAAGGATTTTTCACCCGATCCATGTGGGATATGTCCTACTGGGAAAATAAATAAAACACAGAGCATATCGACGATCACAGGTGTAATCACAACTGTTTAAATGGAGATGCCATCTGTCGAGTCAACTAGGTGTCGGGTGTCAAACAAAGTTTCTAATAAATGTTGAATCAAAGGTGTTATGATACTGATCGAATTTCCAATTGTCCAGCTCCACAATGGGAAGAATCCACGAAGGTTTTCCAAATGCCATCACTAACAGTTATTGAGGCGTTGTCCATTATCTATTTAAAAAAAAACGATGAACGTCGAGTAGGCCTGAGCCATGAGGAGCATTGATATTGAAAGCAACCTCGTAAACACTCACTTTATCAAACTGTCAATTCCAATGAGAAATGCCCTAGAATACTCGTTTTTAATAGGATTATTCACACTGATTTCCCTTTACTCTCAGATGAAAGGTGTTCATACGAAATCGTTGATGCAAAGGAAATTTCTCCAGAATGTCTAACAAGGAACCCAAAATAGAGATTAATGAAATAAAGTTAAGGGCTGTCTATTCCCACCACCACAACCACCTTCTCGTGTTTTAGAATCGGAAGAAGAAAGGCTATCACCGAGGTTATTATACTCGTTGGATAATTCTGAACAAAATGATTCCTTTAATGATACAAACTCAAAAAAGGTCAGTGAAGTTGGAGAGAAACTAATTTAGGCTAGGGCAGCCATTACAACTTTAAGTGAGGAGTGTGTTGCTGCTCTTGAGTAAATATCAACTTATTCAGCAAGAACTGACAAACAATCCTCAGGAATCTTTTTAGAATTCAAAATATAACTATCAGATCCCTCGTTGATCCCTCGTTTTGAGCAACAAATAAGGCCACATTCTCAAAAACTTCCATATTTCCAGGAGCTCAGTTGTCAGCATCAAAGTTATAGGTGGCAGCGCTAGCCTATATCAGCTAGTTCGCAGTGCCAGGTGCAACGAACTCTTGATCTGGAGGTTTTAGATGAACAAACNGCAAAGGAAATTTCTCCAGAATGTCTAACAAGGAACCCAAAATAGAGATTAATGAAATAAAGTTAAGGGCTGTCTATTCCCACCACCACAACCACCTTCTCGTGTTTTAGAATCGGAAGAAGAAAGGCTATCACCGAGGTTATTATACTCGTTGGATAATTCTGAACAAAATGATTCCTTTAATGATACAAACTCAAAAAAGGTCAGTGAAGTTGGAGAGAAACTAATTTAGGCTAGGGCAGCCATTACAACTTTAAGTGAGGAGTGTGTTGCTGCTCTTGAGTAAATATCAACTTATTCAGCAAGAACTGACAAACAATCCTCAGGAATCTTTTTAGAATTCAAAATATAACTATCAGATCCCTCGTTGATCCCTCGTTTTGAGCAACAAATAAGGCCACATTCTCAAAAACTTCCATATTTCCAGGAGCTCAGTTGTCAGCATCAAAGTTATAGGTGGCAGCGCTAGCCTATATCAGCTAGTTCGCAGTGCCAGGTGCAACGAACTCTTGATCTGGAGGTTTTAGATGAACAAACTATAGAAAATTGGGAAGATAAGTTTATGACAGCTGCTACCAGTTCATTTGAAAGATGGAGGGACACCTGACCAAGAGAGATGCGCTCAGATCAAAAAACATCCCAGATTTTGAGGAGACAGTTGAGGGGAATCCTATACTTTAAGGAAGAAATCAGTGATTTCAGGATCAGTTAGAAACAGATGGAAACTGGACTCCAAATTTCTAGGATAAGGATTCGAAAACAGAAAGAGAATCGATTTTTGTAGTCCCGACAACTCGAGACACCTGGAAACACATTCCAGATTTTTTCGCAGGAGTGTTTCTCATTTACTATTTTTGCTAAACTCAGTAAAAGCTTGGTTAAAAAAGAAAAGAAAAAAAAGAGAGGATATTTTTGGAATATATGCTATTTTTTTTCGAAGACAAGGAGGTTGAGTTGTAAAAGACCCGAGAGGGATTTAGAAAAAAAGATGATTGTATATATCAGTTGGTAAGCCATAGGGGCAAGGGGATGTAATATAGTATGTCATTGAAGATTCATCAGAGTTATTTTATTAGATTGTCATCTATGTTTTCTATTCTGTTCTTCTTTTTGTTTGATGTATTATCTTTGATTTATAGTTTTCTGAAGCAGCAGAATATCTGCTATAAAATTTTCCATTTTTTATTGTTTATTATTCAGAATATCTAAATTTTCTTTGCAAAGAAGATCTTTGCTTAGTGAATGTTAATTTTTTTCATCATTAAAAATTCCTTTGTTTGATAAGAAGATTTAATGCCTTCAATGAGCAGAATAATCCATTGCCCAATGGTCCATCATTGATTTGTAGTGACCTTTGCTATATTTTTCTAGAATTCTACAAATTAAAACCATATTTGTATGTTACCAAACTTACTCCCATTTGCAGTCTGGGGGTGACTCTTGGAGAGCTAACATTTTGGAGTTGTTGTCGGGGAGCGAAGTTGAAGAAATATTCCCTGGGAGAATGACATTGAGAAGATCCAACTCTTGATGGTAAAAAGGAGCAGGACACAATCTTGACTGCAATCTTCTACCTGGTGAATCCAACTTCATTACAGATGAATTTATCGACAATGATTTGAAATGGACAATATTCTTGCTCATAGGTATGCATTTTGTGATTTCACAAATATATCTGGTTTTTTGAATCCCGAGCCTAATAAAAGTGAATGGGAAGGTTTCCTTCCTAGATTTAGAGGAGAGGATTGGGAAGTGCCAGTTGAGTTTTTATTAGACTTTCATGAGTGCATGCTTAAGCTGAAAGTGGTACTCGAATATGTCTTGATTAAGTTTTTTAGATATTCTTTGGATGGAGTAGCTCGAGATTGGTGTAGATTACTCCCAATTGCTTCTATTTCTTCGCTGAACTAATTTCATGCAACCTTTCATTTTTTTTGTAAAGAGGAATTTTTCGCTGATTTACTTTATCCAAAATGATGTCATAACTTTGATTTGTTGTGTAAAGGAACTGATAATCATAAAATATCAATGTCTATAGAAGATATTATTCAAGATAATCAGGATATTGAACATTTACCTGCTATTATTATTTCCGATTATTATGGATCTGAAGATATTTTTGCTCTAGATTCAAATCATGAATATCATCTTTCGTTTAGTCATATGGAACTTGAGAACAGTGAAGGAAGTCAACAACAATTTNGCATGGTTGATGCACTTGTTTATGGTATAGGTTGATTACAGGTTGGTGCATGGTTGATGCACTTGTTTATGGTACATGTTGATTACAAGTTGAGGTACAGGTTGATGCATGGTTGATGCATGGTTCAGATTTATTGTTACAGGTTTATAGTGGTATATCTCACAGTGATAGTGTGACAGTGGTTCCATCATTCTATTTCTACTTCAGGGTGGAAGGACGGGGAAAGGACAGGTGGTTGTAGCCACCTTCCAGTTGCAGTCAGAGAACATTGGGGGTTGTAGCCTCCTTCTAGTTGTAGCCATAGATTTGAGGAGTTGGAGCTTCCCTTAGGTTGTAGCCTGAGAAACTAGGGGGTTGGAGCCTCCTTCTAGTTGTAGCTGGAAAACAAAGGAAGTTGGTGCTTCCAATGAATGTATTTCTTCAAGACATATAAGAAAAAACATTCCGTGGTTTTCTCCCGATTTGGGTTTCCACGTAAAACATTGGTGTATTGTGTATGTGTGTGATTGTTTATTTATTACTGCTCATTATTGGATAATAGTTCTACATTGATATAAAATTTGAAGAAAAAGGATTATAATTGTGTTATTACTGATTCACCCCCCCTCTCAGTAATCCAACAAATTTGCTACAAAAATAAAACAAATTGACCATTTTCTCTTGAAATGTGATATAGGTATGTGGGATTCTTAGTGAGTTTGTATATGATGATGTTATGATCTCGTCCCCCATAAAATATCCAGTACATGTCTTGTAGATATGAAATATGAATTTTAGAGAACTTATAGTATGTTGATGAATTTGTAACAAATCGTCACTCTATTATGAAAAATCAGACAAGATTTTTGCTCATTAATTAGATTACTTACATTGGATTGTCCTTTGGAAAGATCCTATCCTTATTTTGAAATATATCTATATGCATCCCTTATGTTGTAGATCTTCTTGCCAGTGGTTAGTGTATGGGATGGTTCTTACTGCACCACCAGATGAAATTCAAATAATTGAAAACCGCTCTACCCTTAATATTCAAAGGAATGAATAAAATCTATAGAAATAAAACACACCCTACTTAGAAAGTTTCAAAGAAAAACTAAGACCCTTCTCTCATCAAGTTATCCATAGACAGGATTTATCTTTTTCCTTTCCATGAATCAAACTAAAATAAAACACGTTGTACCAACATGCTTTAGACTCAGTGAGATAGCGTACTTGCTATACCTAATGCGTCAGGATTTTACACTACACAAATTTTGTAGTGAGGTCATATTTTTGTCTTACTGTCACTATCTCACTACAACTAGAATGCTAGCACAACCAAAAATAATATGCAGAAATAGAAAGGGAGAAAAATGAAAGATTGAAAACCAAATTTCCAATGCCTAATCCCTTAGCATATCTCCATCAACAACACCAAAATCTTAGTAAAACTATATGATAATAATTACGTTACATTTATTCATCAATTTAAGTTTGTAAACTTATGAAGTGATAGGCACATTATATTCATAAATGAGTCTTAAAGTGTTTCAAAATATTTTAAACTATCACACCACACTACAGAAATAAAATTAAACACATAAAAGTAATTATATGCAAACAAGATTCTCTTGCATGGGAAGCTAATCGGTGAGGAATTAAATGATAGGTATGTGTAGCAATTAAGTTCTTAACAATTTATTGTTCATAGGGTACTTCATTACTATTCATAACCAAGGGAATGATAATGAAGCATGGTGATCTTGAAGCTACATAAAACTAGCTCTCAAACCATACTAGCATTCAAGAAAATTGAAATCAAATTAACTAAACACACCACATTGCACCCATCATTGAATATTTCTTACTTTGTATCCACAATGGTTGTAAATCAAGTTGTGTTCCAATTGAAATTTTCTAAAACAATGCTATGTTTGGTATATAGAGAATCCAATGAATGAATATTAAAGAGAGAAATGAAATCAAATGCAAACATGAAACACACCACACTTGCATAAAGGTAAATAGTACTATGATCCATTTGGAGTGAGCTCAATTATACCAATAACAAGGTAGGAAACTTTTCTACAACATCATAAACCATATCAAATCATAAAACAAAATGAAACTACAAAATTACAATCCATATGGAACAAATTATCAAGATGTATTATTCACTCCATCTTAAGTTGGACATATTCTCTAAAAGTCCCCTACTTCGGAATGGAGGAGGAACTCTTATTTATACAAAATTTTCTTTGAGAATAAGATAAGAAACTAATAAATTCATATCTACTTTTCTCTCATGTGGTTAAAACCATTTACTAATAAGTAAAAACTAAAAACCAACTAGTAAATTATTACAAGATCTTTGCTAATAATTCAAAACAAATCACACTAATCTTGTCTATGGTCCAATATTCTTTCCAAATCCAAGATAGTTGATAATGGTCCAAATATATGGAAAATCTTCAATGGTTGAAGATGAAATTTGAATTTGGAGCTAAGTCGTAAAAATATTTATTATTCGAAACTTGAAATATACCTGTAAACGTCACCAAACTTACCCAACTTTCAAAGTTAAGTGAGAATAAGTTATTTTTATAATATTTAATCATAAATTCACTTAAAATACCATAATAAATGCATTGGAAAATATCAAGTCTAATCCCTCAATAAACATTAAAATGGTATTAATGCAAGGTTATGGGGAAATGGAAAATGGTTAAAAGTCAAGGAAAAAGGGTGTGAAAGATGAAATTTTGGTGACCCAAAATCGCCAACAGAAACAACGCCAAAAGTGTCAATCGAATTATATGATAATAATTTCGATACATTTATTCATCAATCTGAGTTTGTAAACTTATGAAGTGCTAGGCACAGTATATGCAAAGTTGATTCTTAAAGTGTTTCAAAATATTTTAAACTATCACACCACACTACAAAAAGGAAATTAAACACACATAGAACTAATTACATGTAGACAAGATTCTCTTGCATGTGAAGCTAATCAATGAGGAATTAAATGACATGTATGTGTAGAAATGAAGCTCTTAACAATTTATTGTTCATAGGGTACTATTTTTCTATTCATAACCAAGGGGTTGATAATGAAGCATGTTGATCTTGAACCTATAGAAAAATAGCTCTCAAACCACATTGGAATTCAAGCAAATTGAAATCAAATTAACTAAACACACCACACTACATCCAACATTGAATATTTTTTACTCTATATTCACCATGGTTGTTAATCAGATTGTGTTCAAATTGAAATTTTATACAATACTGCTCCTTCATTTGGTATAAAGAGATGTTGGAAAATTGGTTGTCATTGATGTCAACACTAGAAGAAGTCGAGAAGCTTCTAGAAGCGATGAGTGTATTTGAAGAAGTGTCTAAAGTGGTCCCCTTATGGTGTAGCTTTAAGCATGGCCCTCATGGGAAGACACTTTGAATATGTCTACAAGAAGCACTAGAAATATGGTTAAGTATTTAAGAATCCCCAGAGGTATGGTCATGAAGCTCGAAATTAATTGAATAAAAATCACATGAAGGAAATTGCAAATACATTCAAAATCATCATATATGGATAGTCATCATCATGTTGTTTCGAATGGTAGGTGGTACACCAAGTGGTTCTTCACAGTTGAGAAGTTATACCCTCTTAAAGATAAAGTCATAAAGTATGGTCAATAAGCCCTGGATCTAAGGTCAAAGAAGTTACAAGTTGGCAATAAAATTTATTAAAGGATAAAAGTTGTTGCAAACAAGAAGTTACAGGTCGATTCAAAGATCAAGTAAAGAAGTTACTTGCAAGGGTATAAATACACATCAAGAGCCTCTCATTTTACATCCAAGAAAGTGTGTATTTGTGGAATGGAGCTAGCATAAGTGGATCTACACGTTTTCTAGGAGGATTGGTGATCTCAACAAAGAAAATCTGGACTAGGAGAAAGGAGGTCAAGGAGAGTGAAGTGTACATAGGTGATCGTACCTATTTTCTGAGGTTATATGTGGTTTGTAGAAGGGTGAAGAGCATATATATGTGGGTTGCAGACAGATGAATCATGTATAGGTATACGCGAATTGCAATGGAGAAAAGAGAAGATGTCTGCAAGATCATAATAAATGAATCACGTATCTGTGAAAAAGTTTGAAGAAGGTGTTATTATCTTAATGATGAAGTTGAGGAAGGTATGATGGCCTAAGATATTATGCTCCATGTTTTCACAGAATGAAAGGTATGCTTTCTATATGTTTGGAGGCATGTAGCTTGGAGGTTATGGTATATGCTTGAATCATATCTTGGAGGTTATGGAATATTCTTTAAGTCATATCATGGATGGTTTGGCATATGCCTAAGGCATGTTTTGGCACATTTTTTAGGATTGTATATTGGATACTTTATTACATGTTTGAGGCTTGTATATTGCATATCTTGGTACATGGTTTGATGCATATCTTAGCACATGGTTTTATGCTTTGGCACATGCTTGAGGCATAATTTGGCACATTTCTTAATGCATATCTTGGTGATATTGGATGTATTATTTGGAGGATATTCTTGGTGATCTTGGTATAAGATTTATGTGGTTTAATCAGTTTTAATGATGTTGATATATTAGTATTAGTAATAGTAATAGTGACAGGTAGATTATGATAATGTATCAATATCAGTGACAAAACTAGTGACAAGTTGATGATTATGTATAAGTTTCAGTGACAACAATAGTGATAGTTTCACTAGTACATTTGGGTCATTCTCCAATAGCATGTTCATAACAATTGCCACTTTATTTTGTCGAGAGAACAACAAAAATCGAACCCCCTCAAACGTCATTTCACATGATGTCGTTATACCAACGACACAAATATTGTCTCTTGTGTGACGTTTCTAGTGGACATGTGTCATCTCTACTTTCATTGTCCAATCCCACTATGGATGTCGCAACCACGATGTTGGATCATCTCACCTACAACACCACAGGGGAGGTCGTTAGACCAACGAGGGGCCTATATCTCTGGCGTTTACGCCTGCTAACATTTCTCAGAAGGCCATTTTCCATTTCCCTATGCAAACTTGAAGTCCCTTTTTGCAATTCCCAGAGCTAAAAATAATATTTTTCCACATATACGTGCACTAACAACTATACAACATGAGTATACGCAGGTTGCACCATTATAGACCGCATACATCGGGTTTTGTGCCCAAAATTAAAAAATGGTGTCAGGTTTCCATGTCACGCCATGAGATCCATGATCATTGACCTTCCATACACTAGAAACACTCCAAATCAGCCATTCAATTCCATTTGAAGGATATAAATGGTCCATGGCCAAGATGTAGAAAGAAGAGAAGAATTCAACTTTTGAGAGCAAAGTT
Organism: Picea sitchensis; assembly: GCA_010110895.2. Classification (NCBI taxonomy): domain Eukaryota; kingdom Viridiplantae; phylum Streptophyta; class Pinopsida; order Pinales; family Pinaceae; genus Picea; species Picea sitchensis. The sequence continues at coordinate 127,066 of SNQJ01S0042461.1, forward strand.
ACTCTGGAGAAATTATTCACTTCATATTGAGTCTGCATCCCTTTGTCTTTTGAAGTATCAACAAATTGTTCAGCCCCCAAGATCTTCCCTGTTTGATGGAGAACTTCATTGTCTCTTTTATATGAGCTTGCCTTTGGTGGAGGATTGAAGTGGTGGAGGCCCAACTGGAAGGGACTTAGTTTCTCGGTTACAAGACATGACGGCATAGAACGTTTTCATTCATACACTTATGTTGATCATATTTTAATAGAAATACTCTTTTCTCATCCAATTGATGTCTTACAAATATTTGAATTGTTATTCCATGGAATATTTGTTTTGAATATTGATGGATTATTCTATTATATGTGCTAACTTTATATATTATCACCATGTGCTTGTATATCTTGGTTGTTGAGTTTTAGCACTCAAAAGTGCACCATTAAAATTTTGACTCCTTAGCCAAATTTGCCAAATTCTCAAATACTTAGCCAGGACCCAAAACCTCCAAACAACTCCATCAATTCTGATAATCTCTCACTAATTGTTTTTCCCAGAAACCCCATGGTATTTGTTCCCTTGATCTTTATTACAAAACATTGGAATTCATATCATACTTTGCCAATTTTACAATAGCTTGCTAGCCTCTTACCCTTTGCTACTTATGAGTCTCCTAATACTTTAAAACACTTCTTAGATTGATTTGAGATCCAGCTACGAAGGTGACTTAGCTCTTATCATAAAAGTTACATACTTATCTTAAATCCAGGTTTAACTTTGAGATCCTTTGCTTTCATTTTAAAATCAAATTGATTTTTTCCTTAAATCCTCGAGTCTATGATTTTTCTTTGCAAAACAAAAACAAAAAGAATTGGTTTTCATTTGTTTTTGTAAAAAAGAAAAATATCCTATTATCTATTGGGCGAATTTTCTTCAAAATGACCAAAATTACTAGGCCCATAGGCCCAATCTCCAATTATTTAAGTCATATCATGGATGGTTTGGCATATGCCTAAGGCATGTTTTGGCACATTTTTTAGGATTGTATCTTGGATACTTTGGTACATGTTTGAGGCTTGTATATTACATATCTTGGTACATGGTTTGATGCATATCTTAGAACATGGTTTTATGCTTTGGCACATGCTTGAGGCATACTTTGGCACATTACTTAATGCATATCTTGGTGATATTGGATGTATTATTTGGAGGATATTGTTGGTGATCTTGGTATAAGATTTAATAAAGATTAATAAAGATTGCTATTTAGACCAATTGTATGCCCACCGGATTACCTCTTACTGGGTCTGCTAGCCAGTGTGGAGGGTCTGTGGAGGTTGGCTTCCCCTTGCAAAGCTTAGCGCCAGGATTTGTGCCTTGCCAGGCGGTGATGGTATCATTGCTTGACTAGGACCCTTTCCTATGGGGTCAGACCTTGAGCATAGTAATCGGCGATATGTGCTACACCCTGGAGTAGCGCATATCACCGATTACTCAGCGGTGCACCAAGGTTGACCTTGGCTGGTGTCCTTGGCGGGGCGCCAATATGTTGTAGGCTGTGCCCACAACGCAACACCTAAAGGTAATTGTAAGTGTGTTTGGCACGTCCTAAAGCTTCGATAGAGACCCCATAGGTAAACAACCCTACTCACATCTCCTTTGGGACCCCATAGAGCTAAAAGCCCTACTCATATCTCCATAGGGTATTATACTCATATCTCTTGAGGGCTCTAGGAGGGCGTACAATGGTCTAAATAGCAGTAAGCGAAGCAGAGGGGCCCCCATGACCTTTATAAGTGA
>SNQJ01S0042461.1:128894-144220 GCA_010110895.2 Picea sitchensis
AGAGCTAAAAGCCCTACTCATATCTCCATAGGGACTCCATAGGGTATCATACTCATATCTCTTGAGGGCTCTGGGAGGGCATACAATGGTCTAAATAGCAATCTTTATTAATCAATGAAAAGAGAAGAATTCAACTTTTAAGAGCAAAGTTACTCTGGAGAAATTATTCACTTCATATTGAGTCTGCATCCCTTTGTCTTTTGAAGTATCAACATATTGTTCAGCCCCCAAGCTCTTCCCTCTTTGATGGAGAACTTCATTGTCTCTTTTATATAAGCTTGCCTTTGGTGGAGGATTGAAGTGGTGGAGGCCCAACTGGAAGGGACTTAGTTTCTCGGTTACAAGACATGATGACATAGAACGTTTTCATTCATACACTTATGTTGATCATATTTTAATAAAAATACTCTTTTCTCATCCAATTGATGTCTTGCAAATATTTGAGTTGTTATTCCATGGGAATACTTGTTTTGAATATTGATAGATTATTCTATTATATGTGCTAAGTTTATATATTATAACCATGTGCTTATATATCTTGGTTGTTGAGTTTTAGCACTCAAAAGTGCACCATTAAAATTTTGACTCCTTAGCCAGATTTGCCAAATTCTCAAATACTTAGCCAGGACCCAAAATCTCCAAACAACTCCATCAATTCTGATAAGCTCTCACTGATTGTTTTTTCCAGAAACCCCATAGTATTTGTTCTCTTGATCTTTATTACAAAACATTAGAATTCCTATCATACTCTGCCAATTTTACAATAGTTTGCTAGCCTCTTACCCTGTGCTTCTTATGAGTCTCCTAATATTTCAGAACACTTCTTAGATTGATTTGAGATCCATCTAGGAGGGTGAATTATCTCTTATCATAAAAGTTACATACTTATCTTAGATCCAGGTTTAACTTTGAGATCCTTTGCTTTCAATTTAAAATCAAATTGATTTTTTCCTTAAATCCTCGAGCCTATGATTTTTCTTTGCAAAACAAAAATAAAAAGAATTGGTTTTTATTTAAATCCTCGAGTCTATGATTTTTTTTTGCAAAACAAAAACAAAAATAATTGTTTTTTATTTGTTTTTCTGAGAAAGAAAAATATTCTATTATCTTTTTTTTTCCAACGAGAAAGAATATTCTATTATCTATTGGGCGAATTTTCTTCAAAATGACCAGAAGTTACTGGGCCCAATTATCAAATCGACTAAGCACTGAAGAAAATCCACGGCCTATCAATCTAAGAACCCAACACCCAACACGAAATAATTGTTTTTTATTTGTTTTTCTGAGAAAGAAAAATATTCTATTATCTATTGGGCGAACTTGCTTCAAAATGACCAGAAGTTACTGGGCCCAATTATCAAATAGACTAAGCACTGAAGAAAATCCACGGCTTATCAATCTAAGAACACAACACGAAACAAACCACCAAAGTCGACACCGAACGCCCAAAGCACCGAAGCCACACGGAGGAAGAGCCTACCGAGAGTTTTTACATCGCACGCAAAACGCATACAGTAATAGTGCGATTGCTGGTGTATTTAAACACCATAAAGGCTTTTTCATCCGATCCATGTGGGATATGTCCTACTGGGAAAATATATAAAACACAGAGCATATCGACGATCACAGGTGTAATCACAACTGTTTAAATGGAGATGCCATCTCTCGAGTCAACTAGGTGTCGGGTGTCAAACAAAGTTTCTAATGAATGTTGAATCAAAGGTGTTATGATACTGATCGAATTTCCAATTGTCCAGCTCCACAATGGGAAGAATCCACGAAGGTTTTCCAAATGCCATCACTAACAGTTATTGAGGCGTTGTCCATTATCTATTTTAAAAAAAACGATGAACGTCGAGTAGGCCTGAGCCATGAGGAGCATTGATATTGAAAGCAACCTCGTAAATACTCACTTTACCAAATTGTCAATTCCAATGAGAAATGCCCTATAATACTCGTTTTTAATAGGATTATTCACACTGATTTCCCTTTACTCTCAGATGAAAGGTGTTCATACGAAATCGTTGATGCACTTATATATGTTTGGTCTACACCGATGTTTCAGCCTGTAAAACCTTATCTCTATGTTTTCAATTTTCAGTATTGCACAGCAGGGGCTTTTTCTCATAATACAGGGATGGTCAAGCTAGTAATTGATGCTATTATAGCTCTGTTATTGGAAAAGGGGAAACCATGTTGTCATAGCTCTTGAGCATTTGGCTCAACGAGCTCAAGTTTCCATTTGAACTGAAGAAGAAGATCTCGTACTCTTTGAGGCTTGTTGATCTAACCAATAATCATATGGAATTTAAGGTCAAGAAACATCTCCCAAAAAAGCACTGTGTTCATCCCAACACTGGAGTTGTTTTTCCCAGATAGTATTGATGTTATCTTGACTATGAAAGCTCATCGAGAGGCTCCACTCCACTTACAGTACAAAAACAAGTTTCTAATGCAAAGTGTTAAAGCACCATATGGTTTTTTTTAGCAAAGGAAATTTCTCCAGAATGTCTAACAAGGAACCCAAAATAGAGATTAATGAAATAAAGTTAAGGGCTGTCTATTCCCACCACCACAACCACCTTCTCGTGTTTTAGAATCGGAAGAAGAAAGGCTATCACCGAGGTTATTATACTCGTTGGATAATTCTGAACAAAATGATTCCTTTAATGATACAAACTCAAAAAAGGTCAGTGAAGTTGGAGAGAAACTAATTTAGGCTAGGGCAGCCATTACAACTTTAAGTGAGGAGTGTGTTGCTGCTCTTGAGTAAATATCAACTTATTCAGCAAGAACTGACAAACAATCCTCAGGAATCTTTTTAGAATTCAAAATATAACTATCAGATCCCTCGTTGATCCCTCGTTTTGAGCAACAAATAAGGCCACATTCTCAAAAACTTCCATATTTCCAGGAGCTCAGTTGTCAGCATCAAAGTTATAGGTGGCAGCGCTAGCCTATATCAGCTAGTTCGCAGTGCCAGGTGCAACGAACTCTTGATCTGGAGGTTTTAGATGAACAAACNAGGCCACATTCTCAAAAACTTCCATATTTCCAGGAGCTCAGTTGTCAGCATCAAAGTTATAGGTGGCAGCGCTAGCCTATATCAGCTAGTTCGCAGTGCCAGGTGCAACGAACTCTTGATCTGGAGGTTTTAGATGAACAAACGATAGAAAATTGGGAAGATAAGTTTATGACAGCTGCTACCAGTTCATTTGAAAGATGGAGGGACACCTGACCAAGAGAGATGCGCTCAGATCACAGGTCAATCAAAGAACATCCCAGATTTTGAGGAGACAGTTGAGGGGAATCCTATACTTTAAGGAAGAAATCAGTGATTTCAGGATCAGTTAGAAACAGATGGAAACTGGACTCCAAATTTCTAGGATAAGGATTCGAAAACAGAAAGAGAATCGACTTTTGTAGTCCCGACAACTCGAGACACCTGGAAACACATTCCAGATTTTTTCGCAGGAATGTTTCTCATTTACTATTTTTGCTAAACTCAGTAAAAGCTTGGTAAAAAAAAGAGGATATTTTAGAATATATGCTAATTTTTTTCGAAGACAAGGAGGTTGAGTTGTAAAAGACCCGAGAGGGATTTAGAAAAAAAGATGATTGTATATATCAGTTGGTAAGCCATAGGGTCAAGGGGCTGTAATATAGTATGTTATTCAAGATTCATCAGAGTTATTTTATTAGATTCTCTTCTATGTTTTCTATTCTGTTCTTCTTCTTGTTTGATCTATTATCTTTGATTTATGGTTCCCTGAAGCAGCAGAAGATCTGCTATAAAATTTCCCATTTTTCATTGTTTACTATTCAGACACATCTAAATTTTCTTTGCAAAGCAGATCTTTTCTTAGTGAATGTTCATTCTTTTCATCATTAAAAAAATCTTTTGTCTGATAGGAAGATTTAATGCCTTCAATGAGCAGAATATTTATGAATCCATTGCCCAATGGTCCATCATTGATCTATACCTCTGCTATATTTTCCTTTCTTTAAAGTCTTGTTGATCCCTGATTTAAACCTATTATTTGAGAATTTTACTCATTAAAACCAGATTTGTATGTTACCAAGCTTACTCCCATTTGCGGTCTGGGGGTGACTCTTGGAGAACTAACATTTTGGATTTGTTGTCGGGGAGCGAAGTTGAAGAAATATTCCCTGGGAGAATGACATTGAGAAGATCCAACTCTTGATGGTAAAAAGGAGCATGACACAATCTTGACTGCAATCTTCTACCTGGTGAATCCAACTTCATTACAGATGAATTTATCGACAATGATTTGAAATGGACAATATTCTTGCTCATAGGTATGCATTTTGTGATTTCACAAATATATCTGGTTTTTTGAATCGCGAGATTAATAAAAGTGTATGGGAAGGTTTCCTTCCTAGATTTAGAGGAGAGGATTGGGAAGTGTCAGTTGAGTTTTTATTAAACTTTCATGAGTACATGCTTAAGCTGAAAGTGGTACACTAATATGTCTTGATTAAGTTTTTTTAGATATTCTTTGGATGGAGTAGCTCGAGATTGGTGTAGATTACTCCCAATTGCTTCTATTTCTTCGCTGAACTAATTTCATGCAACCTTTCATTTTTTTTGTAAAGAGGATTTTTTTAGCTGATTTACTTTATCCAAAATGATGTCATAACTTTGATTTGTTGTGTAAAGGAATTGATAATCATGAAATATCAATGTCTGTAGAAGATATTATTCATGATAATTAGGATATTGAACATTTACCTGCTATTATTATTTCCGATTATTATGGATCTGAAGATATTTTTGCTCTAGATTCAAATCATGAATATCATCTTTCGTTTAGTCATATGGAACTTGAGAACAGTGAAGGAAGTCAACAACAATTTTCAGTTTTTCACATGGAGAAGATTGGTAGCAGTTATAAAACTAAGCATGTGCAGAAGCGATTATGTTTTTAGTTGTAACAACAAAAATAAGAGGTATTTATTTACGGCTTTATTGACCCTATTTCTGATTATTTGGAGTCTTTGAGAAGTACAGATGTAAATTCATTCTTGTCAAATAAAGGTTGGGTCTGTTTTCCTTTCAAATTGCACTTTTGTATGTCGCGGATTCTTCTATTTTTCCCATCCAGATCAACAACTTTACCAGTTAATAAGATCTTTTCATGGCTTCATTGAAAACATGATTTCACTTGATCGAGAAGTAGCACAATTGGGTAGAGTAGGAGTAGGATGAATAAAGCTCAGTTCTCAAGCATTTGGGTTTGCAACAATTTTTTTTTTTTCAGTTTGTGATTATTCTCAGTTTTCAATAAGAAGCGGAGGTGCTTTCAGGCATACATGTTTTGTGGAAAGAAACCAATGGGTAAGGCCACTAGAATTGCTAGGTTCTTGGAGCCTCACAGGGAGGTCTCCATCCCAGTTGGAGGTAAATGTTAGTGCTCAAAATCACACCATTAAAATTTTGACTCCTTAGCCAGATTTGCCAAATTTTCAAATACTTAGCCAGGACCCACAACCTCCAAACTCCTCCATTAATTCTGATAAGTTCTCATTGATTTTTTTTTTTTAGAAACCATGTGGTATTTGTTCTCTTGATCTGTATTAAAAAAACATCAGAATGCCTATTATACTCTGCCAAAGTTACAATAACTTGCTATCCTCTTACCCTTTGCTTCTTATGAGTCTCCTAAGATTTCAAAATGCTTCTTAGATTGATTTGAAATCCATCTAGGAAGGTGACTTAGCTCTTATCATAAAAGTTACATAGTTATCTTTAATCCAGGTTTAAATTTGAGCTCCTTTTCTTTCATTTGAAAATCAAATTGATTTTTTCCTTAAATCCTTGAGTCTATGATTATGATTTTTCTTTGCAAAACAAAAACAAAAAAAAATGGTTTTTATTTGTTTTTGTAAAAAATAAAATATTCTATTATCTATTGGGTGAAGTTTCTTCAAAATGACAAAAATTATTGGGCCCATAGGACCAATCTCCAATTATCAAGTCGACTAAGCATTGAAGAAAATCCGCGAGCTATCAATCTAAGAACCCAACACAAAACAAATCACCAAAGTCGAGACCGAGCACCCAAAGCGCCAAAGCCACATGGAGGAGGAGCCCATGGGGGGATTTTACATTGCACAACGCGTTGAACAATTGTGGGAATGCCGGTGTATTTAAACACCATAAAGAATTTTTTACTCGATGTTATTGGATAAATCGGTAGGTGCGGACACTAACTGATCTCCCTAGATCCACCTAAGTCTAGAACAAAACACACCAGAACATGACGCTTTCCCTAAGTTTTAAATATTGAATTTACTAACTAAAGAGGGATAGGTGACATACTGTTTAAACGTCTCTTCCTCTTGCCATCACCATCTTAGCTCCGTTCCAACACTCATACAATGATGATCCTGCAAAAGAACGCAACCAACCAAAGTAATAGTAATAACATAAACTCAATTTAAACCTATGTATGTGATCAAGGAATCATACAATAAAACACAACAAGATTTATAGGAAAGAATCTGTAATGTCCCCCACCTCTTAGAGAGGTGAGGAGGAGACTCAGTGGCCTGGGCACCCCCACAAGGTCATAGTCTCACACTGAAGGGGGGGAAAGTCAAGAAGTTAAAAGTTATATTTTTAAGTTGATTTAAGAAAGGAAAAGGATAAAGGAGTAATAGATAACTCAACAGAAGAATAGAAGATTCACCCTGGGAGTTAACCTAACTCAACAGAGAATTAGAAGGAATATATTTTTAAGTTGATTTAAGAAAGGAAAGGATAAAGGAGTAATAGATAACTCCACAAAAGAATAGAAGATTCACCCCGAGTTAACCAACTCCAACAGAGAATTAGAAGGAAAAGTATATAAGAGGGCCGGGTGCACTATTATTCATTCTCCGGTTTTGGATTAGCATTTGCTATTGCTCTTGATCATTCAATTTGGGGGTTTTTCAGAAAACCCTCTTTGGAGCAACTACAGAAATATCCACTCACCTTGTTCCACAACTTGGTCTCTCGGATGAAAGACTCCTCCACACCATTCTAGTCCTGTACGCTTTATCGAGGGAGGGTCTGGATCTGGCCTTATCCCGAGGGCCTAGGGCCATCTGGACAGCTTCTGGGTTTTATTTGCGGGCATGACCATCAGCTTGAGGGATTTTCTACAGGGTTATCATCATCTCTACATTTGTTCAAGAGATTGGGATGTCTGAGAGCCATAGGGGACATCCCGCGATTCAGTAAAATTCAGATCTAGGGAGATTTGTTTGAGATTTGAGTCCGAAACTTCTCCCACCTGATTCTCATAGCCCGATCTATATTCTGAGAGAATTTAGAGGGATTTGGAGGCGCCCTTCATCGTAATTTAACTCCTCGCTTAGGGTTTCACCATCCAAGGTAACCATCTGGAGATTTCAGATCTACAACAATTGAGAGGGATCTTGGAGATTCGCACTGGGTTGTTCTTACCATCAACCGATCTATATTCTTGGAGAGTTTCGATCATTTGGAGATCTCCTTCATCGTATCAAAACCAACAGGGTTTCAACATCAAGTAAGTACACCATTCGCTGGAGAATCTAGATTCACTTGAGTTCGGAGTAGATTTGGGAATTTGGACATCCGGCTTCTGCGCTTCGTCTCGATCTATCATTTGGCATATTTCTCAGATGATTTGGACAGTTTTGGTGGAAAGTGTGGGCGTAATTATTCGGCTCGTGATTCTAGCAGATGTGGTGCTTTCCCAGCCTTGGAGGTTGAGCATTAGTAATCCTGACCGCTGATTTAGTCTTCATTGTATATCCACCTTTGGAGGCCCATTTGTATTGTCGGAGCATTTGGTAGTACCATATCTATTGCTTGTACGACTATCCGAGGTTTATGCCAGATCGGGCCATCTATTGTGGCTGATCTTTACATCGCTTCATAATAAAAAGGTCGATTCTTTGCTTGTGCTTCTACATCTGAATATATCGATCTCCATGTGTTGATGAATCTGTATACACTTAAAAACTCAATAAATTAGTAGTAGTTTGTCATTCCAAGAAAGAATTTGGCTTGGGATCATTACAGAGGAGAGCCTCGATCCTCCAAAACCTGTGGAGATTTGGCATGCATGGCCAGGGAATTTCCATGGGTCGGCGAAGATAAACAAGGAAATAGAGGTAGAAAGGTCGATGACCATGAGCCCTGTGGCTTGGCTCTCTTAGTAACTAAATTTGATAATTTCCAACAAAACATGAACCGCATAAAAAGCACATTGGTCCGACAGTTGGATGAGTATCATGAAACCAACAGAAGGGGACAGCCAAAATCTCTAAACCTTGAAGAAAGTTGATGAGAATCTGGCTTAAGATGAATGAGAACCAAACTAGGATAAATAACCTTCTGATGCAAGTAACCCAATGAGGCAAAGATCCTGACATGTATGGGAATAAGGAGGTCGGAGGGTCCGGTGGAACCCATGAGGGAAGATGATATAACCCTGAGAAAGCACCCCTGATCCGAAGGAAGTCTTGAGGTGGCACATTCCATGGGAAAATGGGTAGCAGCACCAATCATAGGCCATACGCGCCAATGTTCACAGATGAACCGCTAAGCCAACACTCGTAGTAGAGCTAACCCCTGCACTACATGCCCACATTTACAGACATGAGCAAGAGCAGCATGAATGGAAGAATATTTTGTGGCACAATTAGCCAGAGTACTGTGGAATACTATACCTTGGATATGAAAGTTCAAAGACGATGTCCCTAGACCAGTATTGTAAACTCCGAACTGTAAACCAGCCTAGGATGAACCACGTGGGTAGCTTTGAGTTTGAGCAAAGAGTAGGGAAGATAGAGATTCCATACTTTGATAAGGGCTGCTAAGATGATAAAGAGACACTCCATGGGTGTAGAAGCCGGATACTTACCTCTAAATTTTAACCACATGAGAAAGATGGAGGCCATCAAGTTTGCCACTCATGTACTCTGGATGGAAAGTCCCACCGGTGGTAGCATGGCTCACTACACTGGCCAAGGCCAAACTGCATTTATTGTATCCCATAGAATTTACTCCAGGCTCATTGGATAGATTTGATCCAGAGGAGATCCAGCTACATTTTCTGAGCTCACCCAACTCAAGCAACAAGGCACGACCTAGAGGCATACATTGATTGAGTTCTAGAGATTGGCAGTGATGGTACAATATATCTCCCCAAACTGTGCCTCATGATGCCTCTTTGGCTGCATGATTTCGATGGAACCCTTGAAGGGTTGGGTAAATTCCTTCAAGCCCAATAACCTACAGGAGGTCATTTGGAAGGTGAGGGATTTGGGGCTAGCTACGAAGCCTAGATTCATATCCATACCACCTCTTAATAGTGGTGGAGAGATCAAAGGAATCCAATAAACCAGGGAGTATGTGACCTTAAGGGTTATGACAAGGGCTGTTGTAGAATAGATGACAACACTAGGAGGGAACCGAGAAGGAAACAATCCCCGCTCACATGCAAGGAGCCATGGAATCCCCACATGCATTGGACGAGGACAGTACATTACATTGAGGTCACCCCATATGATGAAGAAGAGGATGAGTATGGCCGACAAAAATATGGAGGTCAAACATTAGAGGCAGCAGAAGGGGAGGTTCCATAACTAGACTGTGGGTTGGAGAGGAGGCTATGTTGGCATCTATTAGCAAGGTACCCAAGTTCAACACCTTCGTGATGAGAGGTATTCCTACAAGGACAGAGAGTGTCGTTCTGATTGATGGAGGAGCCACTCACAATTTCATTAATGCAACATTATTGCAGAGGAGGCACATACCCACAACAAAATTCGAAGGATTCAAAGTGGAGGTAGCAGGTGGTAGTACTTTGCCTTGTAATAGATACATACCAAGTATGAAACCCACCTTGGGAAGGCATGAGTTAGTCTAGATGTATGTGATGGATCTTCTCGAGCACTAACATCATCCTAGGGGTGCAGTGGTTCATCACTTTAGGACCCATCACCACAAATTACAAGACCATGGAAATGTCCTTTGTGGGGGGAAGGAGACTAAAGGTTGTGCTTAGAGGCATGACATGTAACTCTTCCAGAGTGGTCACTACCAAGAGGATGGCTTTACCTTCAGAGCAAATTGTATATGCAATGAATGTGAGACCTCAACACGGTGGATGAGAAGGGAAAGGTGCATTATACACCAGAGATCAAAATAATCCTTGATAAGCACCATAAAGTGTTTGGGTCGATTCCTCCGTGTGTGCTGCAATGCATTGTGGGTTTGAGCACATCATTGAGCTAGAAGTCAGGGCTAAGCCTGCTATCACTACACCCTATAGGCATCCCAAGAAGTATAAAGACAAGATAGAGAAGGCCATCAAGTAGCTTCTAGACATGGGACACATCAAAACAAGTTCAAGCCCATTTGCTTCATTAGTAGTCCTAGAAAGCAAAGAAGGATGGAATGATGAGGAAGTACATTGACTTCCTGCTCAATAAAAAGACAATCAAAAATAGGCACCCATACCCGTGATTGATGAGTTGTTGGATGAGCCGCATGGAGTTTTCATATATTTACAAAATTGATCTTCGCCACACCATCAAATCAAGATGAGGGAGGAGGATATCCTATAAAACAAATTCTTTAGGTCACTCATGGCCATTATGATTTTTTGGTGATGCCTCTTGGGTTAAATCCAATGCCCCAACCATTTCAATCTTGGCATGAACTATGTTCAACAAACAACCTAGAGAAACACTTGTTGGTATTCTTTGGATGACTTGCTCATTTACAACAAGACCTCGAAGGAAACACCTTCCACATGTGACCTCAAATCCTTCAATCATGTAACAGTCAGCCATTGTAATGCTTCAAGGAACAAGTGTGAGTTTGGAATGACGTAAGTGCTTTACTTGGGACACATCTTAAGGACAAAAGGGGTACAGGTCTCAGGAGAAAATAATACCCATTAGGGAATACTACTCAAAAACACTCACGAATTGAGGGGATTCTCACCTATGCATTACTATAGGAAATTTGTCAAAGGGTTTTCTCAACTCAGGCGCACTTTTGATCGACTTGGATCCAAAAGGGTCCTTCTAATGGAATGATGAGGCCCAAATTATGATGGAGAAATGAAAGAGGTCATGAGTACCTGCCTAGTTCTAGCTCTTCTGGATTTCGGCATACCCTTCACTTTGGAGTGTGATGCCCTGGGAAGTGCAGAGTCGGTTGATGCGCATCAGCACCCCTTGCCTAAGGAAAGGTGAAAATCGTGGTCCCTAACTACTTTACAAAGATTTTACTTACAAAGAGATGTCATATCGCATGCACTAGCCAAATTCAGCAATATTTGGTAGGTGCAAGGTTTCCAGGTCAAACTCCACGCCATAATAGTCTTAAATATCTATTGGAGCATGATTTGGAATGAAAGACAGCAGAAATGGGTAAGCAACATACAAGCCCAAGGACTTTGACATTGAATTTGACAAAGGAAAGAACAACGCAGTAACCGATGCATTAACCAGAAGGCCATCCATTTGCCAGTTTTCGTCCCAGATGTCACTGACCTGGAAGGAACACTTGATAGTGGAATATGCAAGATCGGCCTTCGCTTGTCAATTGTTGGATTGGAAAATAAAGGATGACAACTTCAAAATCATAAAGGACCTCATTTATTAAAAAGGCCGGATCTTTTTAGTTCCTCGATCAACTCTCAAAGATAAGATCCTACATGCATGTCATAACTCACCAAGAGTAGGGCATCGTGGGTACCCAAGTAAGACATACACGTAGGTGAGAGAAAGGTTTGCATGGAAAGGCCTCAAGGAAGATGTGGGATGAAGATGTCAAAGAATGCACTACATGCCAAGAAACAAGGATGAGCACACGACCCCGGCAGGATTCCATGTAGCCTCTACCTATTCCAGAGCACAAGTGGGAAAGTATATCCATGGATTTCATCAATCAAGGCCCAGAGCACAGGGAAAGATTTCCCATTTTTGTGGTGGTAGACAGTTTGACTAAGTTTGCACACTTTTTCTCCCATATCCACAGCATCAGCAAGGTTACTGTGTGGCCAAATTATTTTCTCAGAGAGGTCTTCGACTACACGCCTACCCAAACCCATCATCAAAGGATTGTGGACAAAGAAATTCATGGAGTACATTTTAAGGTGAGTTGTTCAGATTAGTGGGTACGGAATTGGCTCCTAGTACTAGCTATCACACCCTCTATTTTATTTATCGAATTCGAGATAGTCAACAAACGGTGGAAGGTTACCTCTAAACTATGTAGTAGGACAACAAAAGCATGGGTCAGATGGTTACATTTGAGAATATTGCTACAAATAACACCCAACATATGTCCATTGGCATGTGTCACCTTCGAGCTGCTATATAGCTATGATCCTTTATCATTTGGTGGAGATTTATTTTATGATTTGGGCCAGGTCTATGGTACAGGATTTGATACATCAGAGCCAAGACATCCTCACAAAGGGAATTGAAGGATCATTTGCCAGTGTGGGCGCAAAACCAACAAAAGGTCCAGCAAGGCATAAGCACAGAGTTGATCGTGACTTTGAGGTTGGTGATTTAGTCTATTTGAGGTTGCAACCATACAGCAAGGCCTCCATTAAAAGAAGCAGAACGGAGAAACCGGGTGAGCCACGCTTTCTTTGGACCTTACATAGTCAGTAAGAGGATAGGGGCAGTATCTTCTGAGTTGGAGCTTCCACATGGTAGCAAAATTCACAACGTCTTCCTTGTCTCATGCCTTAAGAAAGTCCTTGGCCAACATGTCAGGCCTATTGAAGCATTGCCTCCCATGGATGAGGAGGGACAACTTGTTTTGATTCCAGAGAGGTGTTAGGAAGTCCGAGAGAAGAGGCTCAAAACCGGCCATCAAGGAGTATCTCATCATGTGGAAGGATTTACCTACTGAGGATGCCACTTGGGACCAGGAGCATGTGGTTAGAGAAGTAGGTTTGGAATTGCTTGAGGACAAGCACTCTGCATGGGGAGATCAGAATGTCCCCACCTCTTAGAGAGGTGAGGAGGAGACTGGTCTGGGCACCCCTACTCTAGGTCATCATAGTCTCACACCGAAGGGGAAAGTCATAGTTAAAATTTATATTTTTAAGTTGATTTAAGAAAAAGGAAAAGGGATAAAGGAGTAATAGATAACTCAACAGAAGAAGAAGATTAACCCTGAAAGAATCTAACTCAACAGAGAATTAGAAGGAAAGTACAAGTAAGAGGCTGGGACGCACCTATTACTCATTCTAGTATTGGGTTAACATTTGCTATTGCTCTTGAAAGTATCTGGCTTTGGGGGTTTTGGTTGCATAAACCTCGGGAGCAACTCACAGGAAATATCCACTCACCTTATTCCACAAATTGGTCACGGGGATGAAAGACTCCACCCAAACCATTCTAGCTTCAGCTGGGCCATTGAGGGGAGGTCTGATCCAGCCTTTATCCCGAGGGCCTTAGCCATTCCGACACGCTTGGTTTTGGTTTGGGCATGACTATCGGCTTTGAGGGATTTCTTGAGGGCTATCATCATTCTACATTTGTCTCAAGCAGCATTGGGACGCCTCTGTTTCATAGGGGACATCCTGATTCAAGAAAAAAATTCAGATCTAGGAGACTGCTGAGATCCCAGCCCTAAACTTCTTCCACTTAGACTTCATTGTCTCTAATTTATATTCTTGGAGAGTTTCAAAGGATTTGGAGGCCTCATTCATTAGGGCTGAACCAACTAGGTTTTCATTCATCTAGTGGGGCACGCCATTCAATGGAGATTTCATATCTACAACAATTGAGAGGATCTTGAGATTCGGCATCCTGGTTTCTTTTCTTATCATCACCCGATCTATATTCTTGGAGAGTTTCCTGACCATTTGGAGATCCCTTCATCAAGGTCAAAACCAGCTAGGGTTTCAAATATCTAGTGTACACCATTCAAGGAGAATTCAAAGACTATGAGTTCGAGAGTGGATTTGGGAATTTGGACATCCTGGTTTTCCTCTGTAAAATGTCTGACCATCATTTGGCATATTTCTGATGATTGGATATTTTTGTAAAGGTATGCATCTATTCAGTATTTTGATTCTAGCAGACGTGGTGCTTTTCTAGCTTGGAGGTTGGAGCATTAGCACGGCTCGTGACCGCTTTGATTTAGTCTTCATTGTATATCCAAATTCTTTGAGGCCTAATTTTGTATTGTCGGAGCATTTTGTAGCAACTCATATCTATTGCTTCTGTATCTAATTATCCGAGGTTTATGCCAGACTGCCATCTATTGTATTGATCTTACATCATTATAATAAAAGGTCGATCTTTGTTTACAGGCTTCTACATCTTGAATATATCAAGATATCCATGTGTTACTTAACTTTGTATACACTTAAAACTCAATAAATTAGTAGTAGTAGCGAAGTGATTCCAAGAAAGAATTTGGCTTGGGATCATTACATAATCATATTAATGATCATATTAAGGAAAGAGGAGATTACAACCATGGCCTTGATGTCAGAAGGTCCCTTCCAACCGTCCTTCACTCTACCACACTTCCATTCCAAGAATTTTGAGAGCATATCTGATAATATTCACAACTATCTTGACAAAATGGGTTCATCTAGCCAAGCTAACAATCCCCAAATCTCAATCCAATCCAAGCTAATCCCAAAGCTAACTTTCCAAGGAGAGCTCCTTTTATAAGCTGAAGAGGATAAGGTGAGGAGGTTAACATGATCCCACTAAATCATTAAAGCGAGTAAGATCCAAACCATTCGGATGCCACCTCACCATGGAAGTTTCTCCTTCTAGAAGCATCAAGAAGATGCTCATTTTTCCCACGTATGAGCATTTTCGCACCCTACCTATATAGCAACCTACAAATATCCTCTTTAATAGGTTTTCTACAAAGGAGAATGAAACTTCTTTTCTTAGGAAAAATTCTTCTCCCTTCTTTCTTCAGGAACTCAGGCCATTGACCCCTTTGAAGGAAACAGATAGGTTTACATCATTAACGGTCATAGGGATGACGAAAATAATGTGTAGCAGAGAGCCCCCCAAAGTATGAAGTTAGAATAGAGTGATAGTTGAAATACTTTGTCGAGTGTGTGTAGGGAACAAGGAACAGTCGGTCGGAAAACTACCAACAAAAAAGGAAATACAGTACAATAATATATCATCACTGAGGTAGGCATTCCCATACTCAGAATAGAAATGACTCAAATAGTAAATGTTGACATGCAAAGATCCATGTCAAGTAAGACAAATCATGGCCACCAAACATACACTGTGGATCCATGTCAATATGA
>SNQJ01S0042461.1:144230-157892 GCA_010110895.2 Picea sitchensis
CCAAGAATATATGAGAGATAATAAAACTTTACATTAAATCATCACCATCAACTAACCATAACATAGAACCTGATAATGCTTCCTGAGACTTATTCAATTTATGAAATTATTAAATTCTTGGAATACTCTGATCCTGTAGATAATATTACTCAATGTATTCTCTGAAATGTCTCTAATTGACACTCCTTGAATCCTCCCCCGAAAGAAGTTATAGAGAGAATGGTAGATTTTGTTCTATTCTAGTTTATTTAGGAGACCGAACTTGTACAGAATGCCCCGCACTCTATATTTAACATCATATTTCGAAACTCGCACAAAATAAAATACAATCTGTACTTTTTCCAATGTAAATTTTCCCACTTCATTTGGATTCTCTATGAATAATTTATGACTGTTTTACCCGGAACACCTATTTATTGACTAGCTTCAGGACTGGTCTAAAACCCTATCTTCTACAGAGTGTATCTCCATAATTGTATCGAATCAAGAGATGAAACTTTTACCACAGGTACCTTGATGTGTCTTCTCAATACCATAGCAATTTCACCATCTGAATCATTATAGAAAAAAAGTTATAGGGAAAATGGTAAGATGACCTAAAAATAACATACCTTAGAACACATCACCAAAAGACTTCATCCTCCCTTGAAATCCGGCCTTCTTTACTTCCGATTTCCTTTGAAATTTGACTTTTGTATCACATGAATGTATAATTATATTTATTTATACCATTTATGTCACTTAATTTTAACATTAGGGCCGACCTGACACTTTCTTATTTTGTAATTATGTTCTTTAATTATCTTCAGGGCCTACATGTACTTCCTTCTTCAATTCACTTTGTCATCTTCAAAAAATCATTTCTCCTCAACCATGAGGATCCACGTGGCATGCCGCATACCACCGAAAAAAACATGATGTATACTATCCATCCATGGGAGTTTTATCTGCATGTGCATTATCCTTCATGTCCAAATACCTTCATCAATCTTGTGGTCCAAAACCCATGACTAGGGTTGACATCAATGACAACAACCAATCTTCCAACACAAACTAGCTTAAGATATAGAGCCTTGGAAGAGGATTTTGTGAGTAAAGTTCTCCAAGGATATTAAACTGAACATATGTGTCCAACTAAGGGAGTGGTGAAATCTATTGTATAATTGGTAATGTCAGGAGGCTCCACACACACTTGAGTTAAGAATGAGGTCGCATGAAGTTGGTTGTAGATATATCACTCTAATACCTTCTTAGCATCAAAGATATTAATGGGGATATATTCATATCTAGGGGTCTTTCTAGTGCCTTTACCTCTATGAGAGGTAGTGCTTTCAATATTTTTGGCTTTGTTACCCTGCCCATATGGTGGACCTAAATTATGACTGTTCTCATGTGCATTGGTTATATCATGGTGGTTTTAATTGCTTGGCATAGGTAGGCACATAGGTTACTTGTAGGGGTTATTATGTAGTACCTTATGTCATGTAAGGGTCAGACAACACACAGCCTTTATGGAGGATTACCTCTCCCGGGGGATCAGACTAACTGTGCTATTAATCCCACGAGGGCCCTTATAATGGATTTTTATACCTCTAATATTTTTAAGGTAGTCTTAGGCCCCTCTTGGGAAAGTAATACCTACTTTAGTGAGGGAGGCCCCTTTCAGCCACTATATCCTATTTGTGTGCATATTGGTCTTTTTGTTTATTTTGGTGTGCTCTTTTATTTTTAGTTGGCCTTAGGATTTGTTTTATATCTCGAGTCTTGAGTCATCGTGGAGCCATACCCACTTCCTCGCAGGTCTTGTCGTTTGTTGAAGTTACCACCACATATTTAGTCTTTTCCTTATAAAAGGAATAATGTTATCAACCATGGTAAATACACCTCCACTTACCAAACTTGTGGTCATACAAGTATGAGTACTGAGTCGAGTCAGAAAGACACTGAGAGTCCTTCAATTCCCATACCTACCATAGTTAATGGAATTCCTTTTACGCCTTCGACCACTATGTTTGTAGTGCCAGAGGTTCCAATCATCACTCCTATCCAACCTATGGTTTCTACTCAACCTATAGTGACAAACCCTTTTGGGTCTATTTTTGGTACACCTAGGTACAATACTCAATCCATAGCTATGAACTCTATCCCTTTCTCTTATGGTATGTCGAATCTCACATCGCAATTTTATTCATCCATTCCAGCGACGAACAAAAATCCTAGTATTGGACTTGGGGGAATGGATCCTCCGTATATTCCACTCTCGTTTGGTGGTGCTCATATTCCCCAAATGACTCCTACGATCCAAATCCTACCTCCTTTTCACCCTAGATATAATTCTATTCTTAATTCTCCTGGATGAAGTAATCAACTAGGTGGACACGACGTTTCTTATGTTCTGTCCTTTACACCTACCTCCTCCACAGCGATTCCAACCAACACTTTTGGCATGAAGAATCCACTTTTATCCTCCAGATTTACACCAAGAGGAGGTCAATTTCATACTTTGGGAAATCCCCAACCTGAAGCTACTCCAACTGGGAGCAATATTTATAACCTCGTTATAACATTCATATTGGAATGGTTCCCAATTAACCCCTTATGAATCAATTTGGAGGGGGGTTTTACAATCCCAGAAAGGGTCATGGTGCATACTAGAACCCTAGTTGGGATATGATTCCCCAAGAACAACCTTTCTCAGGAGCATGGGCTCAGATTTCGCAACCCTGGATCCCTTTTCTGGCTATGCTTAATTTTCCATACTTATCAAGATTAATGAATGAACCGACATGGCCTCCCATCCCCACCAAGCTTCCTTTAGATATTATGAAATTCGAGGGAAATATTGGTGAGGATCCTAGTGATCAACTCACCACTTTTTATCTTTGGTGCTCTTCCAATTCCCTTAATGACAATTATATTCATTTAATATTGTTTCAATGCACCCTCATGGGGGTTGCAATGAAATTTTACATAGAGCTACCGGGGGAACTTATGGGAATTTTAATAAGATGGTTTTAGTCTTCCTCAACCACTTCCAATTTTCGGTCTATTACGATGCTGACATAGAACTTTTGTCGTCCCTCTTCCAGGACAAAGCAACCCATATCTTGGATCACATCCAAGAGTGGCATAGATAGAAGAGGTTGATCAAAGCCTACATTCCTCTAGAGTTCCTGTTGGAATGGTTTCTTAAGTCTTTACTGCCTTATATTTCGAAGGATGTTTCTACATCCGAGGTAACATTTGAGGAGGAAGCGATTTTCAAATCCCAACAGCTAGATCTCATATATGCTCAGTCTGAGATGTTGTAAGAAATTATTCTTGATGCATCGAGGTCAAACTACAACCCTAGAAAAAAACTCGGGCTTCATGCTGATGGAATTATAGGCTCCGTAAATGTTAAATCTACAGACTTGGAGACAAGCCAGTGGAAAGATTTGTCTCTAAGGCAGTCTCTAGGAGGACAAGCTTCATCTATTTCCTCCACTCCCACTTAGTTGGTGGATGTGCATTCTATGCAGTCATCGACTAACCCAAATGGTAACCAACAACTAGGAGGGAATAAAAAGAAAGGACGTGGTAACAATAGTAAGGGTGGGAGGAATGATAATAAAACCAAGAAAAACGCTAACAATGATATATTGAAGATTAATGTCGGTGAGGGAAAGAAAGAGAAGAAGAAGGTGAAATTCCCTTGTAAGCTTTGTATTGATGATCACCTCACCCACTTGTTCCCAAAACTTGAGGAATTTGTGAGGCTCTTATCTCTACTGCCCGACGTGTTGACTAATATTTTTCCGCATAATTAGCTCATGGCATCAAGCTCCTCTAATACTAGAAATGCGATGAATGGGAATCAAAACCATCTCGCACATTACAGTGACCATATATGCATAAATATGGTTAAGTCTCATATTAATGTAGCCACACGATCTCACGATTATAGTTCTTCACAAGTTGTTCCAGGTCTAGAGTCTCCCCCTCCTCTAGAAGCACCTTTGCAGATCGAAAATCCAAAGCCTCTTCCTCGTATTCTTAAAGGATTACTCAAATGCTCTACCCACAACCCTAATGCTAGAGTTTCCTAGAACTATTCTATTATCGAAGATCTGGGTCAAACCCCTTATGTGATGTCGGATTTGGAGGTACTCTAGTTGTGTCCTTCATAGAGGAATGCCTTTCTATCTGCATTAGGATCTCTAGACCTGTGTGGCTCTAAGGTTATCAATTTTGACATTACGGATTTTCATCCTTGCCTGCATTACCACGTGGATTTACAAATCCATGTGGATTACTCAAAGTATACCATCAAACATATTTTTATTGATGAAGGCACTGCAACATGCGTGATGTCCCTAACCTGTTTGAAAGCCATTGGCTCTCCAACACTCTCTCAATATTTGAATATGTTGACTTCATTTGATGGTCGTTCTTTCTGTCCCCATGGTATTCTTCCTACCTTTCCGATCCAATTAGGTGGAAAGACAATGGAGATGGATGTTGAGCTGGTTGATGCACCCCTTGACTATAACTTATTACTAGGGCACAACTAGACTTATGATATGACTGCAGTCGTGTCGTCCATTTTGTGTATTTTATCTTTTCCTCACGAAGGGAAAATCGTGATGAATGATTAGTTGTCCTTTGTGCATTCTATCCCCAATGCATTGGTTGGACCTTCGATCCCCATGATCCATAATTCTCAGCCGATAATTGAGGATAATGGTGTCAGAATGTATTCCTCCCTTATGGGTACCTTTGATTTTGTGGCACCAATTCATTTATGTCATGTCTAGTAGGTCTGCTTCGTCAATGGGGTTCGTTCCTTTCCGCACTTCATATTTTAATGATCCTTGGACCCTACCTTCCTTGACCATGTCTTGTGAAGGTCAATCACATATTGGAATGAAAATTCCACTGTTGACGACAAAGATAGCATATCAGGCTATTCTTGACTCTTTTGGTGACCCAAATCACGTCTCCTCGCAGACGGAAGAGGAGGATCATGTTCTTAAGTCTGTATGGGCCACTTCATCATCATTCTCACATGATTCCCTTGATGATACTTTACCTTTGGATGAATAAATATTATAGGCCATGAATGGTTTAGATAAGCCATGGGATCATATGCATCATCGCTCTTACTTCCTCCCAGAGCTTGTTAGGATCGAACAAGACGGTTTTAGATCTACCTTGAGTGAGATATTATTTCACATCATAGTTCCACTTCATACGCATGAAATTTATGCCGAAGGAAACATGACAAGTATTTCTCCTACCATCACGATCGATATCTCTCATATTCCTGGTAAAATTGAAAATGTATATATCGGTGTGGATTGTTCGCCTAACGAAATACATATCTATACACCGATATCTTCAAAGAACTTTCTCATGTATTTGATTGTTCATATGAAGATATGACAGGAATTTACCCTAGTATTATCGAACATGAGATTAAAACCTACTTGGATGCTAAACCTATTCAACAACGACTTAGAGATGTTAATACTAGAAAGGCCCCTGTTATTAAGGTAGAGGTGGAGAAACTTCTTAATGAAGGTTTTATCTACCTGGTTCCCTTGAATGAATGGGTATCCAACCCCATTCTTGTGAATAAGAAGCAAGGAACCATCCGTGTGTGTATGGATTTTTGAGACCTAAATAAATCCTGTCCTAAAGACAACTTCCTAACACCTTTTATTGATCAGATTCTTGATGAGTGTGCGGGAAGCAATATTTTTTATTTTATGGATGGATTTTCAGAATACAACCAAATTCATATTAAACCTGAGGATCAACATAAGACGACATTTATTTTTCCTTGGGGTACTTTCGCATGCTGGAAAATTCCTTTCGGCCTTAAAAATGTTGAAGAAATCTTCCAACAAGCCATGACCTTTTCCTTTAACAATCTCAAGCATATATTATAATATTTCCTCGATGATATCGCTTCTCACTCTCGTAAGAGAGTGGATCACTCTACCCACCTTCAACTAGTTTTGAGAGATTTCACTATTATCACATTCGTTTAAACCCTCATAAGTGCATCTTTTGGGTTAGGTCAGGTCATATTTTAAGATTCTTAGTCTCTAAGATTGGGATCATGGTGGATCCTTTAAAGGTTGAGGAAATACTTTGATTTCCTCCCCCATGCAACATTCGTCAGCTTCAAGGTTTACAGGGGAAATCTAACTGGTTATGTTAGTTTATAGTAAAATATTACAATATTACTAAGGGTTTCATGCATATTTTGAAGAAGGACACTTTGTTTATATGGGATGAGCGAGCCCATGAATCCTTTGATACTCTTAAGAAAGCCTTGGTATCAACACCTCTGTTGAATCCTCGAGCCTACAATAGATATTACTTGCTTTATATTGCCATGTCCAAAAGGACGGTTGGTATGGTTTTAGTTCAACAAGATGATGACCTCCATGAGAACGTCGTTTATTACCTTAGTCGAAACTTAGTTGGCCCTGAACTCAAGCACTCTCATGTTGAGAAGCTATCTTTGGCTATCGTACATGCGGTTCAAATATTACATGACTATATATTGCTTTGCAAACCTGTTGTAGTTGTTGATGTCAACCCATTTCAATACATCCTTACTAGGTGTATCATAGGGGGGAAATATAATAAATGGATTTTCATCTTGCAAGAGTTTGATCTAAATTTTTCTTCGGCAAAATCCAAGAAATCATTAGTTTTTACCAAGTTAATATCGGAATTCCCTTAGTGAGATGAGGATGTTATTCATGTCGATTTATTTCTAGATGAACACATTTTCCTTGTCTCATCTTCGGACCCCTAGTATGGAGACATTTTTATCTATCTTCACACCTTGAAGTTCTCTTAGCATCTATCGAGAGATGATCGACGACGTATACGGTATCAAGATAAAAAATACCTTATTGTCGTCAACACTTTGTATCATCGAGGCATAGATAACATCTTGAATCATTTCTTGACTCACGAAGAAGTTGATTCAGTTATTAATTATTGCCACAGTGGGGCTTGTTGTGGTCATTTATCTGGGCTTGCGACAACCCAAAATATATTGTGATTTGGTTATT
The DNA here is from genome assembly GCA_010110895.2 of Picea sitchensis. Lineage (NCBI taxonomy): Eukaryota > Viridiplantae > Streptophyta > Pinopsida > Pinales > Pinaceae > Picea > Picea sitchensis. The sequence continues at coordinate 151,307 of SNQJ01S0042461.1, forward strand.
TTTGGTCGTCTATATTTAAATATTGTTTCAAATTGGTCAAGAAGTGTCACCCTTGTTAGGTGTTTACTTGGAATATGTGCTCACATCCATACCCTCTTCACTCGGTCATCACCGTTGGTCCCTTCACCAAGTGGGGGTGGATTTTGTGGATTGCAACCCAACTTTGACTGGGGGGAATCAACATATTATCCTGGTTGTAGACTAATTTACTAAGTGGGAAATTACCATGCCTACAATTAAATCTGATGGTAAAACTACAACATTTTTCGTGTTCAATCAAATTATACCCCAGTTCAGAATCCCAGGTGATATTGTCACTGATCATGGCTGTCACTTTCAGAATGAAATTATGAAATAATTAGCATTGAAACAAGGGTTTAAACATTGTCATTCTTCCCCTTAATGTCCACAGTAAAATGGACAATTCGAGGCTATGAACAAGTCTCTCAAGACCATTTTTCATAAAACTATCAGCCAGAGAAAATATCACTGGCATATCATGATTTACCATGCGCTTTGGGCATACCGAACCTCAGTTAAGACTTCCACCATTTTTTATCATTTCTAGTTAGTACATGGTGTGGAGTCGATCCTTCCTATTGAATGTGAAATCCCTTATCTTAGACTGGAATTTAAGATCCTACCTGACACTTCCGATCTCAAAGAATGCCTTGTACACCTAGAGATCCTATATGAGCAGCGTCGAGATGCCTCTACAACTATCAAAGAAAATAAACAGTGTGTCAAGGACCAGTATGGTAAGTCTATCTATCCTTGGAAGTACGTTGAGGGTGACTTGGTCCTCTTGTATGACCAAGCCAAAGAACCACTGGGGGCAGGGAAGTTCAACCCCATGTGGCACGGTCCTTATATCGTGTGATGTGTCTTAGAAAAAGGAGCCTACAAATTAGAATATTATGAAGGGAATATGTTGGTGGAGCCTAGAAATGGGATCTACTTGAAAATATATTATGCTTGAGCCCCAATATTGGGTGTAACTCTTTGTATACTAGTGTATCTTAGTGTATATACCCTTTCCTTTCTATCATCGGCTTGCTTATCGAGTTTTCCCTTGCTTGGAAGATGTCAATAGTATTTGGTTTACTTAGGATTCAAAGATGGTGCTAGTCTTCATACACATAACTTGGCTTCCTCTAATTGGGTCATTTACTCACCCAAGGGTCAAATGGTGTCTTCAGGTGGTGTTTGTCTATGACCATCAATGAATAATGTGGTTGAATATACCATTGTTATAGAGATTTTACACGATTCCATTTCACATGGTATTTTTTCTTTATAAGTTTTCCTATATTCCCAGTTAGTAGTATGTTAGTTGAACAGTAGTGACCATGTGCGAGACCCTACTCTACTCCAACGATTCCTATGGGTATGAATTTTGGAAGAACATTTTGATTTTATTACTTACAATCACATACCTAGAAGTTATAATTGTGTATCCAATGCATATGCTAATTATGTTTTAGATTGGCATTTGTCACATATATAAAGTAAATAAAACACATTTACCAATGTACACATTGTAATATAAGTAAAGTTGAAGAGAAATGTTTTTTATATTTCATTTCTCCAAAAACAATATGGTGTTATAGTACAAAATTGGGGCTCACACCCTCAAAATAAATATACAGCTGATCGATACAATAACCATGGAATATACGCCTGTGGTGCTAGATGTGTGTCATGATAGCATACTATGGTGTTTGTGAGACGTTGGAAGAGTTGAAACCACACACGGGGCACACCCACCACCTGTCACTGCATCGTCACTGGTAAATCCTTTACTTGAACCATGGGAATCCTGTGCATCAAACGAGATAGGTTTCCTTGCACATTTTGAAGAACTTTTTTTGCATCTCCTCCTGTTGGCTCACCCCCCTGGTTCCTTTTCCAGTGTCATGGGAATCCATCTGGCCATCACAGAACTACGTCTACACAACAAAGCATTTTTGTTAAAAATACTTGGCACCATCCAAAAATATTTTCATTTTTTCTATTTTGTTTGAAAAAACACAAACAAAATGAAATATATTTGAAAATTGTTTCATATCTATCTCTCTGTAGGTGGAACATGGTGTTCACAACATGTATGGATCTCTTGTGAAGTCGATCTTTGCATAAGGGTAGTCATCCAAGTCTATCACCTGTCGGCACCACCAGAAGAAGAAATCATTGTTGTAGGGGTTCGTTACCCTACCAAATCCAAACCATCTCATCACCTTGGTCCTCCATCACATGGTTGGATCGAGCAGTCTATGCAGAACGATATCGACTCTAGGGCTCAATCCTAGAACCATCTTGAAGAAAAAAATACACAAGATAGATGTGAACCCAAAGTTCCCCTTCCTACCTTATTTGCAGTATGTCAGTTGGATATTCATGTTATCCATTAGTGAGGTTCACCAACCATACACTGTGGGTCATAAGTACTCCATAGAATAGAACATCGGTGTCCTTGATTCTTGGTGCAATGAGGTCGATCCCATGATCTATGTAAGCATGAGAATGATGATATTTAAACTCAGGTTGTTGATCTCCCTAATGGGGAGTTGGATCCCTACCTTTTGTGTGTCTACAACACAATGAGTGGCGATGTAATCATCTATGTTCATGACACTTCCATCTCCCCTGGATTTGAGGTTCACCACCTCACCCCAATGCAACAATCCTGTAAGAAAGTAGATATCCTCGATTTCAATTCTCAATGGTTACCCATCGAGGTTGAACGCCTCTGTCTCTAGATCCCAAAAATTCACCATCATTTGGAGTAGCCTCACTTTATCCCTCATCCCTTTGAGATCCCAAAACTTGTAAAGCCTGCATATTTTTAATGCTAATTGGGCCCCTAGATCTCTTTCCACTGCAGCATCAACTTCCTCCAAGGACTTGTATGCGAGCTTATATGATAGTAGTCGCGTGTATTGTTTCATATATGTGGGTTGGATTTGTGTTGCCTGCACACATTCCTCTATATATGTGAATCGATGATCTACAACTTGCGTACACCCTAATTCCTAAATTTCACCTTAAAAAACTAACAAATTGAGATTTAATTTAAAATTCTAATACACTAGAAATGAAGAGGAGGGAAAGAGTACCTACTTGGTTGAGATGGTTGTCAATTCCATCGCTCGTATCTCCCACAATTGACACTTGAAGATCGTGGGAAATTTGGTCCAAAATGTGAAATGGTATGGTAAAATTGGTTATTTTTACTATTTATAGAAACAATTTACCCACTTTACATAGTTTTTTCTAATAGTTTGTCCTAGTGGACTAATAGTGCATTTGATTTTGGTGGTTTTATCCAGGTATTCTTGAAGTTTCTAGCACCATGCCACTCATTCGTGACTTTGGAAGGTATTTTCTTTTGCTAGGCATATACGATAGGCTGCCACTCCATTTTGTACACTTGCATTTTCCTATGACTGCAATTCATATGCCTTAAGTACAAACACATTTGTTAGCGAAACAAAACCTCCTTACTGATACTAGAAGTGTCATTAGTGAATGGTAGAGACTTACCAAACATGTGTTGGGCCCTTCGTTTTTGGGTTTGAAGCTGTGTAAGAAGGACTATAGTCCCAATTTTGGTCAAACACGAGTTGTGCAAGCTACAAAAGAGATGAACAATAGACCAAGTAAAGAAACATAAACCGGTTGCAGAAAGGGACAACACAACACCAGTAAAGCAAAATCAGTTACAACAGAACAAGAAAACGTGTGATACCAAAGCTAGAAGATCCCACTCAGCCTATATATGAGATGCATACTATTGTAAAAGGGTTGGGTTTTGAGCTATTATGGTTGGGTTGAGTATTGTGGTTGGGTGTAGTTGAGAGAAAGGTTTTGTAATTGTAATTGGTATACATTTCTGGGAAAAAGGGTAGATAGATCTCTGTGACATGTGTCCGCATCCAAAAGTTTGTAACAAAGTACTAATTTGTATCTCTAAGATTGTTTCCGAGAAGATCTGATGATAATAGTTGAATAAGGACCTAAAATTTTGAAATATACTCTGTCATTCTATGTTTATGATTATTAATTGTCTCTTTACATTACTTCTTTATGCTTGATAAAATCAATATGATATCTATGTCTACAAATGCTTTCACAACTTGAGTATTGTTAGTTACAGTATGAATGAGTTCCAATCTATTCTATAGTTAGTCTATCTTGTGCAAGATCATGGTGAATATTGAAGGTTCATGAAACCCACCTAAGTATTCTCCTTGCCCTTCCCTATCTTTTTGTCTTGGTTGTGCTTTGGGTGAGACTTCTTCTCTTCAGAGGAGATGAAAATGTGAGTGCTATAGACTACTCGATGCCTTTTGTTGGTAACCTGAGAAGGACCTTGGTCTGATCAATTCTGCGCCAAAAAAATGGTTTCACTTCTAGGACTTGCATTAAAAGGGAACCTGTAGGGAGAATGTTGTCGTGGATTTATAGATCTGATATTCACCACTGGTGGGAGACAAATTGTGACGCCTTCATATGGAAATAAGTGGAGCTAAGAGGAAAACTTGTGAAAGATACAAGGGAGATAGTATTTTACTTAGAAAGATCGAGTGACCAGTACGAGATATTATGGGTTAAGTTCCTAGAAGAAATTTTCCACTAGATAGATAGGCTCCAAGAATCTCCAAAATTCCAAGAAAGAGTCAAGAAGACCTGTGCTTGCGATACAAAAAATATTTTAGCACTTCATCGGTTGGATCGTCCGGTAATGCGAGCGATCAATTTTTGGTTCAAAACAACATTAGAGGGATACATTATCGAGTTTGTATCTTATAATCACCAATATTATTCATGTGAAGAAGTGAATTTCAAGAAATATGAAAGGGAAAGACTATTGAGAGAAATCCCCTTGTGGATTAAGGTTTTGTTGATGGAGGAGGGGATGTTGAATATGTGCTCGACTTAGATGGAAGTGTAAACAACCTCTCTTGGGGTGGGGTGAGTTTGGGGTGGAGTCATGGCCTGAGAGAGGGGAGAGGGTTCTTTGACAAATGGAAGAGAAATAAGAAATGGATTCAAGAGATGAGTGATCCTTCAAAAGAGCTGCCATAGTTTAGAAGTGGTGGTGCGATAAGATAAAGAAAGTAGTAAAATTGTCTGAGAAGTTGCGGAAAGAAGTTGGACCAGGAGAAGTAGAGGAAGGACATATGGAAGAGTTGTGAAAGATGAGAAGACGGGAAATATTAGCTAGTAAAATATTAAGTGAGAGAGAAGGGCAGAGAGAAAGAAGTCCCCAGGAGGGTGGACAAGAGGGAGAATTTGTATAAGTAAGGGAAAAAGAAGCCGACATGGATCTTGAAGAAGAGAGAGAATATTTAACCACGATGCCAGGAAATATCAGGAATATGGCTAAAGAGACCATTCAAGAGGATGAGAATGAGACCCCCCAGATCAAATAAACTCACCTAGAAGCTAGTGGCACCAACCCCGAATCACTCATACCCCAAGTTTCTTCTATAAAACTAGTAAATTCTATACTAACTTATTATGTTATTCATGTTACATTATAGTCAGTCAGTTAGTCACAACCTGGAGGCGCGAATAATGGGAGGATATTGGGATCCCCTGGTAGATCGCAACCATGGCTGTTAGGTTTTATTTTGGTAGAAATAGTAAGATCAACAATGGCTGGTAATGCGGGAGGTTGGATTGCTCGATACCCAAAATTATGTGGTAAGGGAGACGAAGATGTTGAGCAACATTGGTTCTTATGTGAAGTAATATGGAGGTCCAGAGGGACCCTAGATGTGAATAAATTGGTTGAGTTCCAGACTACTTTGAGAGGTCGTGCCCTCAAATGGTACATGAATTCCATTGAGACAGGAGTGCCAAGAATGCAAGGTCAAGAATTCACACTTGACCAAGTATGGAGAAAATTCATAGGGGAGTTTAAGCTACCTCATTCAGAATAACAAACTTTGTCTGAGTTGCGCAAAATTCAACAAAAGGAAGGTGAATCAACCTGGGAGTATAGCCATAAGTTTAAAGATTCTATAGGGAGGTTAGCGCATCCAATTCATGCAGAACATAAAAGAGAATGGTATATCCAGGGATTTCTACCTCTGACATAGATTCCGTTAACACAAAAATGGATAGCCACTTTGATAGATGCCTTGGAAAAATCAATGAAGATTGAAGACATGGTAGGATGTCCGGGGAGCTTGAGAGTGACCAGACCCCCAACATATGCAAATTTGGCACAAATACAAGAGAAAATATCAATGCTTACAGAAAAGATTCAGGAATTGATGATACCCAAACTAGGACGACTGCAAGTCTGGTGTACCATATTTTACACAGAAGGACATCTGGTGAACGAATGTCCACAGATGAGGGGAATGGTGTTGGATCATGTTGTCATTGATGCCAATGGTTTGATTGATTGATGTCAAGTGATTGATTGATGACAAATGATTGATTGATTAATGATTTATGTAATTCAATATGTATTATCCTTGATGAGAATGCATAGATGAATATGTATCAATGATTTTTCATTGATATGATGAATATGGATCAATGAGTTGTCATTGATACATGATGAAGATGC